>VDFB02133810.1:0-15310 GCA_007258455.2 Sequoia sempervirens | reverse complement strand
ATATAATTGTAATTTAGGCAAAATGATTTTAAAAAACTTCACTACGTTTCAAATAAGGATTGAAAGTATATATGTGGGTTTACATGCAGCCAAAAAAAGTGAGAGATGATTCTATCAAAGATTCTTGAACTTAAGAATTTTCCATGGAACAAATATGTACATATAATTGTAATTTACACAAAATGATTTACAACTATGTACAGGTTACTATAAGTTCTCACTTGAACATGTATAGTGTTACAAGTGAACTTGAAAATCAGGGATATAATCTAAGTCAAAGATTCTCGCTTAGCCTTCTTCAATAACATGGGAATTTTTGATGATCACTACTATCTAGTCTCCATTTTCTTCGGCCACATGTATGTGGAACTAAAGAAGATGAGTGGTAGCAATTATTAAGTGGGACTATATTGATATACCTGTTATCAGGTTGATAGTCAACTAAATGAACTTCTATGTCAACAACTTTGACTTGTTTTAGATATGTCCCTTGCACTACAATAGAACTTGCATGGTAAACATGAATCTAAGGTAAGACATATGAACGTGTGCAACATTTTCATGCTCAAGGTTTGTACAATATATATTTAATGTTTATAATGTAATGTGCACATGTGAATACAATGTATATAAAATTTTAAATTCAAACTCACTTGTTGGAAATGACATTCCATCACTTGTTTTAGGTTTTGTTAGCTTGTTCCTCTCTTCTGTGCAACACAATAAATAATAGCTAATACCTTCGATATTTCTAGACTCTGCTATGACTGCAAAAACATCTCCTGGACACCAAATTTACACAACAAAATTCTAAAAAAATTAGAAATGTCTCTAAAGATCATTAATTAGATATATATAATATTTAAATTATTGAAAACTTACATGTGTACCTTTTCTAACCAATCCTGAAATATGGTCATAATCAATTGAAATCAAAGGAATGTCTTCAAATCTTTCTTGCTCGTTTTCATCATATGTTTTTGAAACAACTAGTGGCACCGTATCCCATTTACCAACATATCCAAGTTCTTGATTGTTGCATGCATAATCAGAGTTTCCCTCAATGCACTCAGTGCAAAAACAAGAGTAATCCCTTGTGTCTAATATCCATCCATGGCGACTATCTGAACTCCTAACACAATGCAAAGATCTTGTTTTTCTACCCTCTTGCATCCATGCATCGATATTCTATCCATGCCTAGATACATATGTACAACAAAAAACTTATGTGAACAAATATGTATATATATGTATATATTTTAAATAAATAAATTCAAATTTTGATTTAATGTAATTTATACATATCCGATATCTCCCAAAACACTCTATGTGGAATGTGTCAGTTTGTTCTTGAAGATGTGCCGACCACATTTGATGCAAAGTGTTTCTTGCATCATTCAACAACATCATGTGCATTGTCTAGACTATCTTCTGGATAACTCATTTGATGCTTTCTTAAAAATCGTTTGATGCAAGCTCCTGCTCCATCATGCTCACCCTTTCCATACCCAATCTCAAAACAACTCCAAACATGTGGTATTTTGTAGATTTTATGATATCTAAAAAGTGCATAGAATGGTCGTGAAGATTTGAATTATGCCGCACATCCATCTGACCATACAAAATGATTTTCAAATTTTACACTCCTGCTTCTGAAATTCTCAAAAAATATTGTAAAACAATGTTGGACAAAAAGTGTCATGCTCTTTATCATCACTAATATAAAAGCAATATTCTTTCTTAATGGCTCGTTCTTCATTTGTACTCTCAACACCATCCAATTTTGATTGTGCATGTCGATAACATACATGAACCATTTTAGTGATTTGCTTTGAAAAGTAATACTCTGATTGAATCTCCTTTTGATGTACAAAGGAGTAATTTTCTGCAAAGTCAACTACTGATAGAACTGTTCCACGTGGGAAAGTATCTCTTAATGTTTGGAATTGTTGTGCTTGCCACTTAGCAAAAAGGGAATGATGTATGTATGGTCGTATCAATTTTTGAAAATCTTCCATAAATTTTCCAATGGGAATCTCCTCTTCTACATAGTTCAACCTTGTGGATTCTTTCCCAAAATTGGTTTGCAACTTTACATACTTGTACCTGTGTCAATAAAATATGTGAATAACTAATAAACCACACTTGATCAATGAAACATTACATCAAAGAGAATCTAAATAACAATCTATGAGAAATTGAAACAAATAAACTCTCTAAAAATAATACTTACCTCTTGCAATTATATTTGAATTGAATTTCTAGTTACTTGTCAAAAAGATTATATCTTGTCCTCAACTCAATGGCTCATGTTGCTTAAGTCATTTTTAAAAAAATATTTATTGTGATCAACATGAATGAACTTAATTATAAAGTGGCATTGATTTCCCTAAACTTCTACTAAAGATCAAATGTATATTGAATATAAGGAAATGTAAGTTGTAAGAGATCATAAAATAAGAAAACATGTATGTATATTGAATATTTAAAGCAAATGCATACATATATTATGTGTAAACATGTTTAAACCATAAGCAAACACATGTAAAGGGATTCAATACATATAAACATAACACATATTATAAGCAAAGAAGCAAATGTATGTAGATATGATATAAGAAAATATATGTACATATCATATAAGCAAAATGTAAATTAAAGATCATCAAATTTCGAATACTAAAGATCAAAAAATAAGCAAATGTATGTATATCATATAAGAAAATGTAAGTTAGAGATCATTAAATCTCAAATAGTAAAGACCATCATATATTTAAGCAAATGCATGTGGTAAAGATTAAAAATCTAGTGTGCATGGCCTAATATGAATGTCTACTCCTAGTCGAATGACCATCTGAATGAGAACGGTCCTGCTCTGATGGATGTGTTGAGCCCTGCAAATAAAATTGTGTACAAGATGTGTTAAATACATATAATTTATATTAAATAAATTTTATAAAAGTTATTTTTAAATGTACTTGTATTTTTAAATATCAATCTAGATCTATACATACATAAATATTGCATGTACATATACACGTGTGATTATATAAAAAATAAAAAACTCACATGTCCACTGGTAGCAGATACATCCACAGAGTCACATCGATCATGCACACAATCTGGACCATGGCTAGGAGTGATATGAGGTATGTCCACCTATAACAATATATATACATATATATATATCAATTTACATGAATATCTAGTTAAAAAAAATTAAAAATAATGAAAAAAGAATTGAAACATGCACATGCACACATACATGAATATCATCTGATATCAGCTGACCTAAGTCCTCTGAAACAGTTGCCTCCACCATATCCACCAAACGGTCAAGTGACGAATCAACATCTACATCCATCCGATCTATCCCATGTCGTGCCGCCAAAAATGATGAATGTAGAGGACTATGAAGGTGAGATGGCATTGGCGATGATGAACCAAAACCAATCAACATATCAGTAAAACCCATAGTCTGTGTAGCTACCGAATGAACTGTAGTTGGATTTTGATGCGCACTAGTGCTCAGCTGAGAGTGATGGGATCCTGGAACTAAACGACCTTTGTATCTCAAATGATCTCTAACATGCTCTATACCGATCCCATTGTTTGATGCAATGTTGGCATATGCCTCCAACAGGTCCTCAACCAAACAATGCAGAGTCATGCGTGACATATCTCCTGTAAGTGCATCAAGCTATGTAGGAGTAGGGATGTCGACCACTGTAAAAGGATCCATGGTGGTCCACTGTGCTGAAAATGGCATGGATCGGGAATGTATGGACATCAAATACTGACCTACATGATCATCAGATATCCTAGTGGTGGCAACCGCAATGTCACCTACAGTGTCAATTGCTTCCTTTTGGGAAGCAACGACAACCTCATCTGCTATGGGGGCTAGAGCTGGGGTGAGAGCAAAACTCTCACCAACCAATACCCTAAACACTGGGCGTGGTCTATCTGCTCGACGATAGGTGGGCCTATCAGCAATCCTGCCACGCCCCTGACCAGCATATGGTGGAATGTCCAAGTATTTAACTTTGAGGCCCAAATGGACCTCAGCATACAACTGCTGAACAAAAAACAATAGAATTTGGTCATTGTTTGGGTATAGACCATGTGCTACGAGAAATTGTGGGTAGATCAATGAGGCCATAGCATGATCGACACATCTAGTGACCTGGTATCCCCTAACCTTACGCACATTTTGATAAAATGGAAAACAAGTGGTTTTTATCATTTCTTTGGTGACACTATCCTATATTTGTTTAAGGGGAATGTCACCATGTACTTCTTCCCGCATGGGAAAGAATAACAATCACTCTATCTGAGGAATATGCACTAGTCCTCTCAGTTCATCTTTTAGTTTTTCTAGACTATGCAATATTAACATGCATGGTTCACTATATATCCCTAGGTTTGCACCCTGTACTAATGAATCTCTCAATTTTTTAATTTCATTACTAGTATTTGCAAACAAAGAATCTGGCACAGGTGGAACATGATCTGTATTTTCCATGTTATATATATATACAGTACACCTAAATGAGCAATGAGACTTTGGTAAATAATATATCTAGATAAAGGGAATACAATTCTAAAATAGTTGTAATAATTTATCTACTCATCAATAATATTTTCATACCATTAACAATATAAAATTAATTGGAAGACAACTATAATCTATAACATAACATCCTTAAATGGTTCAAATTTTAAATGAAACGATGAAAGAAAGAATAAGAATACAAAGATTAGTATAAAATTATTTGAAAATAATTAGGGATAAAAATATTTAATCTAATAGTTGTTAACATAAATGAACTTCAAAATAGGATTATGTAAGTGAAAAAAAAGTTCTATTGCCTTCATTGAACCTAAATTTATCTAGTTAAGATATACAAAATTAAGAATTCACACTAGAATATCAATATTCCATAATAATCTCATAAAGAGGATGAATTTAATGGAAGATAATATAAAATCCTCCATATGAGGATGAATTTTATCATTACAATATGAGTGAATCATCTCAATTATATAGCCAAGAACATCAAAAAATTATAGATTGGAAAGCAAAATAATTAGACATTTATCATATTTTTATATGTATAAAGTTTAGATACCATCAAACTATTTAAACTTATAGATTGCATAAAGCTATAAATTGAATCATTAAAACTAATTTATTAAGAATCAAATCTAATAAAGTTTGACTTCATATTGCATACTTGTTATAAATATCTCACTAATCCAACCATACATTTTATATATGTTAAAAAATATATAATTGTTTTGCCCATAATTTTTCACTATATCTTGACGCGGATCTCCTTTAACTAGATCAATTAAAAATTATTTGTAATGTTGGAGGAAAATGGATTTAATATCATTAGAGTTGTCATGGAACTACCTCTCTTGATCAACGATAGATATTATCCACTCCCGAGAATGTAAATATGTTCGAGATAACTAAATTTTTTTTTGTATTCCTTATATCCTTTCATCCAATGTAGCCTATCTCTTAATTGAGATCCTCTACCACAATTAAGTTCAAATCTTCTAAGTTTTATTTCAACGGAAGCAACCACTCATTGTAGAAAAGTTATTAGTAAGTGCTAAAGCCAAAACAAGTTTTTTTTTTCTATTTGATCCATATTTTTTTTCCATTCTAGATCTCTTTCTAGCCATATTCTTATTGTAAGATCATAGTAAGGTAGTGCAATATATTTAATCTCATCAATCCACAATTGTATCCACTTACCATTTTGATGAGGTCTAGGAACATCAACCAAAGGGATATTAGGGAAGCAAGGTGATCAATTTGATTGAGGTGGGAAATGTTGAGCTTGAAGGATAGATTATTAGGTATGAGGAATAAGAAGTTTGAAAAGTTTAAAGAATTGGGAGGTGATATGTGAGATAGGTTCAATAGAATCTACTTAAATAAGGGTGTTTTGTGGAGGGGACAATGGAAAGATAAATAACTTAGTTTTAATCTATCAATACAACCAAGTTTCCCTTAGTTCACCATCTCTTTAGTTGGTCCAAGTGAACTAGTGATCAGTATAAGAATATTTTTTTTTCTAAAATGGGATCTAAACCCCTTATGGTATTTCTAGTTAGGATGTAGGAATTCAATTATTTTTTATAGAGTTTATGAGAACTAAACCAACTTGTATTTTGGTTTTTTCCACCATATCATATTCACCTCCTTGTAGCCATTTAGTCATAGGGAGGGCACAAAAATCCATTCCCATAATTTAACTTGAGATGAGGAGTCATTAGGCATACAATAAAGAAAAAATGAATAGGTATTCCTTGGATTAGTAGTAAGCACTAAGCACAATTGTTGTTGGGATCCACTCCTCAATACATGATAAAGTTAGCCAAGTATTGGGAAAGGTGAGTCAACCTTGCATCCTAATATTTTGATTTATTATTTTGTCCTCATATTAGGAAATGAGGCATCTCTCTTTGTGTTGGTAGTTATTTGTCATTTGTTGAATGCTTCAAGTGAGGTGTTTAAGATGTTCTAAATGCATATAATATTATTATAGCTTTATAAGATGAAACCCTCCTCTTATGACATTTAAGAGCATGACTATAGAATATTTACAGTAAAGTATTGACCAACATTATGAAAAATCATAAGAAATCTTTTAAGAAATAGCAACTGTGTCAAGGAAAAGATGTGGACATTTACAAGAACTTTTTTAAAGCAAAAGTGGGAGACCACTTATAATTTTATTTATATATAATATTTTACGTATAGTGGGTCAAGCTGACATACCGGGCAGGAAAGAACCAACAAGAAAACCCCCAGGCAGTCTGAGTAACAAATTTTACAAAATATCAAAAAGACCAGTGAGGTCCTAGTACAAATGACCAATTGTCTAATTACAATGTTACAAAAGCACATTGGTTGAATACACAAGTACATATGCACATTCTCTTATGCACCCAAAATACCCAAAAGAAGACATCATGCTAGATATACTCGTGACCCGAATACATAACAAAGTGGAGATTACAAAACCTTACTAAAAATAAGACTAATAAGCTAGGAAGCCACTTTCAAAAAGATGCAGATTTTCCACCAACATGCTGAAAGCCATTAACCGAGCTTTCTTTTGTTTCCACTCGTTTTCCTTTGTGTTGGCGATCATGCTCAAATGAAGGTTTTGATTTGTTTTAATACCGTTTCCTGATTTTCACCTACGAGCTTGATTAGGCAGGTCAATCTGTGTTTCACGTGTTCATGAAGGTCAAAAGGGGACATTGTTATATATGATTAAATCATACCCTTGATACATTCCTCAAGGAGCTAGTGGAAAGCCCTGCCTTAGTTAGTTTTGGCAAAAAACTCATCAAAGAAGAAAGTCGGGAAGACCTTCCTGTTGTCTTACCGACTACCAGTGCGTTCTATTTGTTTGGATATACCGGTCGGCCAGAGAGTTTAATCGCCATGGGTTTTCATAAGTCTCGCCGACCGATTGCGCCATTGAAATCTCGCTGAAGGATATTGCCTACAACATAAGGTCCTGCCGACTGGAGGGGAGTCTTGTTGAAATGAAAAGATGCGAGCTCGGGGTAAAACAAAGCAAAGTCGCTGTGATGTCTCAGCGACTAGCAAAGGTCTCGGCGAAAGGAAACAAGCTTGGGGTAAGGTATCCCCGACCACGCGATGTCTCCCAGAAATGAAGTGCACCCTCGGCGAAGGAAAGGAGTTCGCCGTGATGTCTCGACGAATGAAGGAAGTCTCCCCAAAATGTCTCAAGCTCATCGAAAGATGAAAAAACTTGGTGACAGGTCTCGCTGACTAAGTGAAGTCTCACCGATAGCAAAGGTTCTGCTGAGAGGAATTGATATCAGCGTAATGTCTTGCCGATGGCTTAGTGTCTCACTGAAAGGATGATTGAGCCCGGGGAAATTAGTTTAGGTTCGGCGAGAGGTCTGGCCGACAAAAAAAAGTCTCAGTGAAGGAAAATGGGCTCACCGAAAGATATTGCCTTTGGCATAAGGTTTGGCCGAGTGAAGAAGGTCCTACCAACAAAGGATGCCCTCAGTACAATATTTTGAGTTCAGGGAGATATCTCTCTAACCAGATAGTCTCACCGACTGTGGTGCACATAGAGGGTAAGCTCTCGCCGAGACAAGATAGCTTTGACAAAAGTTTTTTCCAAAAGCCAAATGTCTTGCCGAACAAGTCGGGGCTCGGGGACAATGAGATGAGTTTGCCATGACATCTTGCCATCAGTATATCGTCTGGCCGATAGGGCAATGTCTTGCCGAGGAGGCTGCAATTGCTAATAGAGGGTTTGGTTGGTGAGAGGTCTCACTGACCCGACAACCTCTTACCGAAAGAATGTGAGCTCGACGCAAAGGAGGGTAGGCTCTTGCCAAAACAAGATGAATTCGGCAAGAGGTCTTCCTGACTTGTCAGTGTCTTGTCGAAGGAAGGATGCTTGAGCCCGGGGAAAGTGTTTTGTGTTCGCTATGATGTTTTCCCGATAGCGATGGTCTCGGCGATATCCTGTGCAGCGGTATAACTCACGAAGATTGGTATAACCTCCTACTGACTAAGGGAACTCTTGCTGAATGCTGATGACTAGGCAATGAGATGGAAACATTGGTATGACTCCTAAGGGCTCGCCATGTTTGGCTGAAAGCGATTGTCTCGCCGATGCTATTCTGTGATATCGACATGATTTTTGTAAATCGCTATGTGGTCTTGCTGATCATCATGAGCTATGCTGATAACTGCTGAAGGGTCTAATCGCATCGGGGAGACACGATCAATGTCTCACTGACATGCGATTCTATAGAGAGAACCTTTGACTTCCCCCTACGAAGAAGGTCAACAGAGTGAAAACAACATGGATCTGTTATGAGCTTAGGAGCATTCAAAGCAGCTCAACAAGGAGGTTCGAAGATGGACACGAGGACCAAAAGTGAATACAATAGCTACAAAAGATCTGAAGGCTTCTCCTAGGAACAAATCTTCACTGACACGGACAAGAGGGATGCACTTGAATGCAACATTATTTCCATGCAAAAAATCTAAGGGAGATTTTTCTGAAGACGGATATTTTGTAAGCCCTAGGGGCTGACACATCTTTTTGTTTATAAGGCATTTTTGCCTCTTTGTAAAGGAGTTCTCCTGATGCTTTTCTAAAGTCTATGACTTCTATAGTCCTCTCTAAAATTAGCAGAATTCTGTAACTCATTTTGGAACATGTTATATAAAATTTACCTTGATTACCATTGATGTTTCATTTTTTGTAAATCGCTATGTGGTCTTGCTGATCATCATGAGCTATGCCGATAACTACTGAAGGGTCTAATCGCATCGGGGAGACACGATCAATGTCTCACTGACATGCGATTCTATAGAGAGAACCTTTGACTCCCCCCTACGAAGAAGGTCAACAGAGTGAAAACAACATGGATCTGTTATGAGCTTAGGAGCATTCAAAGCAGCTCAACAAGGAGGTTCGAAGATGGACACGAGGACCAAAAGTGAATGCGATAGCTACAAAAGATCTGAAGGCTTCTCCTGGGAACGACTCTTCACCGACATGGACAACAGGGATGCACTTGAATGCAGCATTAGTTCCATGCAAAAAATCTAAGGGAGATTTTTCTGAAGATGGATATTTTGTAAGCCCTAGGGGCCGACACATCTTTTTGTATATAAGGCATTTTTTCCTCTTTGTAAAGGAGTTCTCTTGATGCTTTTTTGATGTCTATGACTTCTACAGCCCTCTCTCGGATTAGTAAAATTTTGTAACTCATTTTGGAACATGTTATATAAAATTTACCTTGATTACCATTGATGGTTCATTTTTTGCCTTTTGGTTCTTGTGAAGTATTGTGCATTTTTAAGTGATTCATCAAGCTACTTAGTGAAATATTTCTTTTCCTATAGCTTTGTTTCAGGTTAGCAGCCTTTCTTTGCAAAAGTGGTATCATGTAGGTTATAAACTATGTTTACTCAATTGCACATGATATTTTAATTTGTGAAAGTCTATTTTTCCTTCTTGAAAGTGTGTGCATGTCAAACCTATTTGTATGCATAATCCATAGAATATTGTTGTGTAGTCCCATATCCATCATCAGCACTCAAGTGTAACTCGAGTATCTCATTGTTCTTGTCAGTTCGGTGTATCACCTTAGGATTTAGCTTTATTTTATGCATTCCTTCTCCCTTTTCCTTCCAAGATCAGTTTTAGGTGATGACCCAACAGGGAAGCTGGCCTTCTCTGGAGGTTGACCTCTATTTATAAGAAACCCACATCTTTAGAGGTCTTCCCATGTTACACTGAGGTGTTGAACATCAGTTTCAGCAAAGGGTGCAACTTCAGGCACATAACGATAACAAAATTTCTTTTTGGATGAAGATTGAAGTTGCAAATCATGAATGCAAACATGATTTCTCAAGAGAGAAATGGCATGATATTTTCTTTTTAAATCATCAATCTCCTCCATGGAAATGGAAGATCTGTATCTGTTTAGAACTTGGTAGAGATGTGAAGAAGTGTCATGCATTGTGAATAATAACATGCCTTGGAATATATGAACATACGTCTCTTCTTATGAAACAAAACCTTCTTTGAATAATTAAAATTAGAAATTAATACAGTTTGGCGAGCATATTGTATAATCACACTAGAAACCAACAATGGAAGATTGAGAGTCTCAACTAAGAATTCCACCTTATAGATAACATTCTACTAGAAGCCAACAACAAAAGACCAAATTTCATAAATAAAGTTCATGTGTTATATATCATGCCTTGAGGGGTCCACAAGTACCATGAGCCTTTTAAAATCCTTCTCCATCTAAATGCATCCATTCCAAGACCATTGGGAGGTGGGCATACAATATGAGCCAAGTATTAATTTCTAATGTTAATTATTGAAAGAAGGTATATAAATTATTCAAGCATCTTAATTCTCATACAAAGTTACATCTTAGTCAATTTCTCAATGTATGAGTTCCATATATTTGTAAATTTTTCTTAATATAAAAACATATTTTATTTCATTAAAATTAACCTATCTATTCCATGTTACAAAGGATGCTCTTATTTTAAATTATAAGTATATAATTCAAAATTAATTAGTAATTTTCAAGCTAGAGTACACACAATTTCTTTAGTTAAAATAAAATAATATTCTTATTTCCATGTGAGAGTTATGTAGAATGGTAGTTTGATGTCTCGAAAATATTTCTTTCATATATACTAAATTTTTATCATTGTACATTATGAGTGAATCATCTCAATTATATATCCAAGCACATAAAAAATTTATATAGTGGAAAGAAAAATAATCACACATTTATCATATTTTTGTAAGGTGTTCGAAAAGACTAAAAGTTTCCCTAGAAATAACTAATTAAGGAATAAAAAAAATGGAAAGTCTCTACCTCGTTGTATGTTGACCTTTCCCATATAAAAAGATCATGGAAATGCTATATGAGTTGATATAAGAATTTTTAAGAATGAAGGCACAAAATTCATAACACTAATCCTAAAAGCAACAAGAAAGGCATTGAATAAAATCTTCCTAGTTATTTTGAAAGAAACTTTAAAAGGTTCTAAATCCCCTACACACCCCTTTCTAAATGAAGATAAAATAAATAAGTTACCAAATATTTCTTAGAGTTTAAGGTGGTGATTTTAATATGATTTGAGAATAAATAAGATAAATTAGATGAAATCAAGTTTTGTTGTAAAGGTGATGAATTTTGGGGGAATAAGATGAAAATAATTTTGAACCTAGTTGATTCATTAAATGGCAATAAGATAGATTTTAAAGGGGCTTTATTTAAAATATGTAATAGTTAGATATGTACTAATACATTATATTCTCTATTAGATAGTTATTTCTTCCATAAACATTTCTTACAATCTTATAATTTAGTGCATCCCTAGACACTCTTTGATAACCACACTATTAATGTTTTTATTTTTACTAGAGGATACTCTAATTGAAAAGCATGTAAAAAGGAAGGGTTAGTTAACCTTGATATTAATGCAATGAAAGGCGGGATTATCTTGATGGTATCAAAGTTATCTTAAAGATATATTGAAGGTTTTTCCTCTATGCTTGAACACATTTAGTGAAATATAATGAATATGTGTTATCCTAGAAAAATATGTATAGCATTAAGGATAAAATTTAGACTTTAAGTTGAAAGAAAATGTCAAATATTTAGAATAAAAATGGTGGGCATGGAATACAAGCTTCAAGAATCTCCTTGTAATAATTAATTGCAATAATAAATGATTAAAATTAAACATGAATGGATATGTCACCAATAATTTTTAGATAAAATGACTAAAATTAGAGCCCAAATATCTTAGTTCAAGTATCAAGATAAAGGTATCAAATTCTTATTCAATGTAAACATAGCCAAGTTTGATAGATAAAAATTTGGCCCCATTAATACTAGGGGAGCATTGTCTAATGAGATTAAGTTGACACTATTCAATTTTTAGAAGTTAGAACCCTAACATTTATATGAGGCTTGTAGAATAGAACCTTATTAGGAAGAGTAGGAGAGGAGAAATGAACCCATAATAATTATACTTATACAAATAAAAATAATAATAATGTTTAACCATTTCAAAATGTTAAATTTGTTTCACTATGAGGATCAATAGCTAATTTGTACAAGGAGGCCACAATTTATAGGGAAATGAAGACTACATAAGAGGAGAATTTAAACATAGTAGCTTGGTTGTAGTTGTTTCTTTAGCATTAACTATTTTCTCTTTTTTCTTTTGTTGTTGAATATTTTATTTGATCTCTTAAAACTTATCAATGGTACTTGATCTTCATAATGATTATTTTCTTCCTTTTCAATTATTATCATCTTAGAAGTAATACCATTTCAATTTAGAGTAGGGAGAAATGTATTTTTCTTTTAAAGTATTTAAAATATTATATTTATTTGATGGTTCCTTCTTAACCTCTTCCACTCCTTGGAAAAAATTATCCAACCACTTGAATCTCCTTATATTAATAAATTTACTTCTATGATTTATGTATGTTTTTTTAGTGATTTACTCTTTATCCTTTCAATTTATTCATGATATACTTTAACATAGTTATAACAAGTATATATAATAGTTTTTCATTATTGGATATGCCTTAAGAAACTCTTTAAATGTGCAATTATTTAATGAGGGAAGATATAAATTAAGGTTATTCTTTCTTACTTACCTCATGCTCATCCATATTTTTTGTCCATAAATATCTCAAATCAAATTGGATTTTGCAAAGAGGATAGCTATATTTTAAATATTCGCTATTAGTCAAAGTCATTTATTTCTTTGTACAAATTTAAAATTGATTTATGTAATGTAATTTTTAATAGTTTTAACATGAATATATGAAGAATAGTTTTAAATATATATAGTAAAGTGGACATATTTTTATATTTTCCTAATACTAGATAATTTAATAATACCTTCATTCCTTCTAATCCTAATAGAACTATTTTATTATACATTTCATTCAAACAATCTAGTTTCTTTCCTCTAAATTTATTCTTCGATTCATACATTTAGTTCACCAACCATTTTTGGAGTAATGTCATAAGACTCAAAGGAAAAATATGAAGAATTTGATCCAAGTTTCCATTGTATGCACCCTAAACTTTATATCATGAACTATTTGATATAATTTCTCAAATAAATTTGTTAATGAATTGTTTGAAATAATGCCTCAAATAAATTTCCAATAGTGTTTTTGATATAATGCCTCAAATAAATTTGTTAACGAACTATTTGATATAGGGTGCATACAATGGAAACACTATTTCTATCATACTCCATCAGAAATTACCATGAACTATTTGATATAATGCCTCAAAAAAATTTGTTAATGAATTGTATGATATAGGGTGCATACAATGGAAACACTATTTCTATCATACTCCATTAAAAATTACAATGAATTGTTTGATATAATGCCTCAAATAAATTTGTTAATGAACTGTTTGATATAATGCCTCAAATAAATTGGAGGTGCCCTGATAGAAATGTATGCAAAATGTGGAAGCATAGACAAGGCATGCTAATTTTTCAAATAAATGCAGTTTCAATTCAACAAATTTGATTTTTTTTGCATTTAGGGTTTCAAAATTTAACAAACAAATGCATTTTGAACTCTACGAAATTCGAATTTAACAAACCTGGTGCTTGATATGCAAGTTGGGTTGATGAAATTCGGAGAGAGGAAGTTGAGTTTGCGTTCGTTGGAGAGATGAAGTCGAGTTTGTTTGCCATTTGAGATCACGTTTGCCGTTCCTCGCACGCACAAGCACAGGGAAAGCAACTAGTAAAAAGCGAAAATGACAGTGACAAATTCATTTTTTTTTGTCTTATTTAAGGGGGTTCGGTGGAACCCATGTCTGACCGAACCCCTTAAAATATTATTATTTTTGTTTAGGGTTTGGGCGTTCGGTTGAACATATAATGTGGTTCAACCAAACCATTGAGTTCGACCGAACCTGTTGAGTTTGGGTTTGACCCAGGGTGAGAAACCAAACTACCCCATAAGCTACTCAGGTAAAAAAAAAATATTGGTTATGAGAGGTGGCACAACAAGCCAAAAGAGGATGTGTAACTCAACTACCCATGTGTGGGGAGAGAGTGACACATATAGCTATTGTATTTTGCCATGTGTCCTCATATTATAGAAGAATCCCCCCATAAGAGGAATAGCCCCCCTAAATAGAGAGAGAAAATACCCCCCAAAGTAGAGAGAGTAGAAAGAAGGACTAAGAATCCCCCCCAAAGAGATCCAATGGTAGATGATCAAAATCGGATGTAGAAGATGGTCCACGGACATCGAACAACATTCCTCCCTTTAGGAAGAAACACAACCAAAGGTGTATGCACACTTTATACCAAGTGTTGAAAGGAATATGTAGGAAGAAAGTGCAAAATGAATGAAGTCTCTAAAGTCAGCTCAAGTATCCCCATGTCGATGCTAAAAGCTGTCACAATCAAATTAGGCGTTCTAGGCCACACTGCAGAAGATGACAATCCAGAACCTAGTGGAGATGGATGTAGAACAAAACCTGAAGACAAAGGTTCCTCCTCCAAATGGTGCTCAATAGTAACCACAGTCATGTCAAACTATGATGAATGATTGTGTGGGTAAAGAACAAGAGGGTCAGAGTGATCCCTCACAACATCTAAAGAAAAGTTGACTTCATTGTAGAGAAGATGAATATCATCAATAGTTTCCCCCAAATCTATAATATGTGTCTCTATAAACAAGTC
>VDFB02133808.1:0-16317 GCA_007258455.2 Sequoia sempervirens | reverse complement strand
TCTTCAAGCCAATGTGAGCAGGTATTTTACTCAAAGGTTCCAGGTAAACCAGGTTGGTAATTTGTTGTTAGACATGATCCAAGAGGAAGGCTAGTAAAGTATAATGTGGTGGAAGAAGAAGATACCAAGAACTAGAAGATGATGTAGATGATGATTAGGATCAATGGTTAGTTGATGATGTCCACTGAAGATGTTGAAGAGGAGGAACTAGATCATGATGATGTAGGAGTTAATGTTCATGAAGATGATATCCATGTGGATGATGACATTATCAAAACTAATATCAATGACGATGATGATGATATGACCAATCCTTACAATGTTGAATCTGGATCAAATGATACAGACAAAGAGTTGGATGACGAAGAAGATCAATGACATTGAAATGTATAAGTTAGTTGTAGAGGTGGTTGTTCAGTGGTTGACATGTATGTTGGCTATTTTTACAATGTAACCAGGTTTGTCTTCTAATCTACGTATGGAAATGCCAATTCCAATCGAAGGCAGCTCGAAGGACCTGGACCAACTGACGAGGACTTTAAAAGCCTCCTACACTTCGGGCTCTTCAAAACCCTGGAGGGTGATCCCTTAATGTGTTTAAAACCTCTATACCATTATTATAAACAACATTAACAATAGTAGATGATCTCACTTAATAGCTCAACATGATAAGATAATATCAACTAGAATTGGCTGTTCATAGACAATATCAACTATCTAGAACGTGAGATAACTAAACACAATCCATTGTATAAAATAGTTAATGATTTGCAATTTGTAGAAAGCTCTAGGAAAAGACAAACAAATAATGAACTACATGAATAATTACAACTTAGATCAGTGCCATATATCCATTGCAGGAGTCGAATTCATAAGCATCTAGAGGTTTATAACAGATTTAATACATCACATATAAGATCCCTGAAAATATTGCATTACAATTTCATCATTATGCATTCTAACTCAGGACTACTTATCAAATCCTTATATGTCACATATCCGCCTATAATCCCATTCAAACATTTTGATTAATTCCTTGAATTAAAGCTAAAATAGAATCATACACACCACAACAGTGAGATGGATAAAACAACCCTTAGTTATTTCATTGAAAGTTCATCTATGCATGTACAATGGAGAGACATGAGCTCGAATTTTCATTTCAACTCAAATGCTAGTATTGCTATACAACATTAAATCTCTATGAACTCAAAACCTATTACATAATGACTCAAAACCTAAATTGCATTTCTCTAAAACCATTAGACTTTTCAATTCGCTTTGCAACTTCACCTAGACTTGACAAAAATTATCTAACTTGCTAACTCGTACTTCTGGCCTTGAAATACTTCTTATAGAAAATGAAGGAGCAAACAAGCACCGGGCCAGAAAGTACACCTGTCACCAGTCAATTGGAGCACCTGGTGATATTCCAAAATTTGTTACAACAGCCACCACCTTGAAAAATATTCTTGTTCAAAAATAGTTACAACAACAATCATCCTGGAGCATATTCTCGTTCATCATGTCGACGGAGGAAGGTTGATGCAATAACAAAAAACCATGTGAAACCCACGCCAAGAAAGTCATCCATACAAAACTGGAAACACTATAACCACAACATCTGATTTGCCACCTCTCGGTAGCCCACTCTTTTTACTCATCATCATTCAAATACTTAGCCACCCACCTCTAGTATTCTTCGTCAGTTGGCCAGTCAAAATTAATCACCTCATTTACCTTTGTACTATAAGGCATATACTTTACCGCTACCTGATTAGCATCTCTTTCAAAAGATTCCAAAAATGAGCCGGTACCAATAATCTTATCCATACAATTTACCAACAAATCATAATCTGAGTCATCACAAATTATTTTTATTTGATTATTGATGACTTTACTTGCTTGATCTTGCCATTATTGGAGTGTTCTGATTTCCTCCTACTCATAAGTTATATCAGGTAACAGTGTGTTACCCCAATCATTGAAGTTCTTTACCAATTCCCTAATCTTCCTACTTAGATCATCTGGTAAGGTCTAAAAACTTGCAATGATTTAACTAATATATAAGTAGGCTTCAATGATTAGGGCCTATTATTTACATCAAACCTTGAGACTTTATTCATAACATCTAGATCATTTGCCCTAGGGATCCAATTTTGAATTATTGGAATCACTATCCCCTGATCCTTATCAATATTCTTTATTGCTTCAAATAGCAAAGAATACAAAGAATGTATAGAGGCCAGTTTATTATCCACCTTTTCATTTAAATGCTCCAAAACAATAGTAACAATTTATTTTTCTTTTGAAAGAAAACCCTCCTCTTTTACCCTTAGTGATGTCTGTAATTGATCAATTTTCTACATGAGCTGCCACTTTGTTGGATCAATAGAGCACTCTATTTATTCATCAACTTGTTCTAGAGGAGGGGTAAGAGCAGGATTTTGAATGGGATACCCTGGTGTAGAAACATTTGGAGAAGCAGGAGGCATTGACCCTGCTGTGGGAGGTGATGTGTTGGTTTTTGGAGCATTGGATGTTTCCCCAGTATGTCTATACTTGAACCTTTCTACTTCAGTTTGCAGCTCAACATTCCTCTGTTGCATTTTACCATATTCTTCATTTAAAATGTTATACTTCTCTATTAGGCTCTTTCTTTCAGCCTCCTCTCTTTCAGCAGTCTTTTGGGCCAACTTGGCCACATTGATAGTTAAACTAGTGGCTTCGGTTGTTGTAGTCTCTAAAGCCCTCTTTATTATTAATCCTCCTTTGAAATTTGGATTAATATCAGCAATGTCTGGCTTTTTTCTTTGTGGAGCCAATGCCCAAATTGCCAAGGTGTCATATTCTTCACTGAAGGTAGAGTTTTGTAATGCTGCCTTAACTTCTTCTTCAGAATCCTGAAAAGGATTCTTGGACTTTATTATGGTATTGAAAGCCACTACATCTGTGATGTCCCATTTAGAAAAAATAAAAACACCAGCCTGATTCACTAGTTGTCTTTCTTCTTCAGGAGTGATGTTTTTGAACTCTTCCATTAGTTCAGCTTTCACTTCTTCATCATTCTCTGATCTGACCTTCAGGCCTTAGTTCTCTTCTCTCCTTGCATTTATTTTGATATTCCTCAAATTTCATCCTCCATGCCAATTGCAAGAATACAAGAGTCTTTACAAATGCATTGTCATCTAAGAACTCCTTGCAAGCCTCCATTCTTGCATCCTGCACACTCTTACCCTTCATATCCAAATCGGATAGAACCAATTTAGCTGACCTAGGAGGGGACGACATACCAACCTGCATGTCTTGATCAGTAACAATAATTTCATCTATGAGATCCTTAGGTAGGTGATCAGTTCTTTTGCCTCTTAGGGCTTGGCTAAGGTGGTGGTGATGGGGGACTGCGCTCTGGTGAAGATTTTAATTCAATGATTTTGACAGCCCCAGTACTTTGAATTTTGGGCCTAGTCATGAAGGCGCCTTCATTATTTTCTTCCCTTTTCTGTCTACTTCTTCCTCATCTTTGGTCGTATCCCTTTTCCTCCTATAGATGGGCCTTCGTAGGCTGGCATCTGACCTTGTTTCAATTGGCATATCACTTTGTCCTTGCATATCCAAACTTAGCTTAAATTTATCTTTTTGGTTGTCAAGGTGTCCATTATCTCCTTGAAATTATTCATTAAAAAATTAATTCTCTTGTGGTATGGAGTGAATTCCATCAATGCATCATACGTTGGATCCATTTCATGCACAATATCCAGTAGCTCACTAAAACCTATCCACTTTTCCTTGTTCAATTCCTGTCTATTTAAATCAAATTCATTCCTGATCAGGTCCTCAGGGAAATTGAACTCATGTGTAAATTTTTCACCTTTTATTCTTTGTTTGAAAAGAGCAAAGAAACCTTCAGGATCATGTTGTCTCCTTGGACCAAATCTCAAATGGTAATCAACAAAGAATTTGTCAAAATGTGTCCAGCCTCCCTTTGAAAATGTAAAGTCAGACACTACTGTATAATCAGGGAATAATGTTCCCTTCACCTTTCTAGTTAGGTTATCTTCATGAATACACCCCATCTGCCACATAACTTCTACAAACCCTAGTCTTGGTGGCACATTGTATGGCAGTGTGTGAGGGGTTCCTTGAAATCCATATATTCTCACGATAGTGCTGACTGGATATGGGATAATGTCACCCTAGTTATGTAAAACCCTCAATTCTGGTTTCCTCTCCTTCGGCCTAAGAAAATCATGCACTTCCTCAGGGATCCTAGGTACATTTACCATCAATCTAGCCCTCAATCTTGGAGCAAAACAATTATCAAATTGCACATAACTGGTGCTTTCCTTATTACATGACAAATCTGCAGCCCATATCTATACTGACAATCTTTCTCCATTAATTGATTGTCTTAAGTTCATCTTCTCAACAAATAAATCAACATTCCTAAACAAGAACATATGCATCATCATGGAATACCAATAGAATTGAATACTAGTATCACCATTCTGTAGCTTTGATAGTCCTTTATCTATCCTCTCCACCAAAAAAGAAGAAAAGTCATATGTTACAGAGAAGTTAGGGTGTTGTATTTGCACCCCCATGAACATGTATGTAATCGACATTACTGCACCAGGGCTGAAACCCAAAATCTAACATAGTGAATAGAAAGTAGCCAGGAAAGGTTTTCCAAAACAATTCAATCTGAAGCGTTCCTGGTCACTATGGATGATGTGAAATTGTGAACCCCCTGCCTTAACCAGATGAGGTGGAAGAAACTTTTTTTTTTTCAAGGGGTAAACGCTTTTGACTGGAGCTATGAACCGGATACAACCATTCAACAATACCACCCCAACGGGGTTTGAAACTTGGTGGCAAGAACAATGCCACCAATTAACCATCATACCATGCCAATACCGGTGAGGTGGAAGAAACTTAACCCTAAAAAGAGATTTCAATTTTGTATACTCCTGCTTCATTTCTTCAAGATTAATAGGAGCCAAGTCATCACTTGGCTCACTCAAATCAAAATTCTGTTGGATAACATCTCTATTAATTTCTAATAGAACCCCTCCATCATTATCTCTGATTATCCGTGTGATAGGGTCATATCTTTTGGACCCTACTCTAAGTAAGTCCACATCAGGGAACACATTCTGAACAACCAACTTTCCCATATCATACCTCCATCCATTTGAAAAAGGATGAGGCAAATTCCTTTGTCCATACCATAATTTGAACATTTCTAAGCCTTTGAGTAGAACCCTAGCATCAGCAATGTTGGAATTATTACACACCAACCCCTCCCCTAGGATTTTCCCTCGCATCAACACCAAACCTTTCCTTCTCTCATTTGTTGATAATGAAAATGTATCTAGGAAATCATCGTACAAGTTTCTTTTCAAATAATCAATTTTGCCAGAGTGCTACTTGGTTGGTGCCATTTTAGTCAAACTAGGGCCTCACTACAATGTTACACTTCAAGTGGCTATGACTAAGCAGAGATAGGAAATTACAGAGTAAAAATACCGTAATTCCTCACAATTTATGATTAAACAATACCCCTAACAAAATATTTTAATGAACTCAGTGACAAGCATAGCAGACCCCCCCTCTTCCCAAATTTAGGTGTAGAATGACTGGGAAGTAGAGAAAATTAACTCATGGGTTTTTTCGCACAAACTCCAATTTCTGGCTGCAGCTGCTCGCAATTTCACCTTTGGCTCTGAAATTGTTTTCACGAAATACTTGGATGCTTTGTGATACAAATGAGACGAGTAAATTAATTTTATGTCGATCAAATCCTTCCAGTAGATGTCTCATTCGCCATTAAAGCCCACTCATGGGCTGCATGAAGGGCTCCAACCATAATTTGATACATATTTAAATTTGAGTCGTTGATCCTTTAGTTTGATCAAATCATTGACGACCATCTTCAAAACAGGTTGACATAATCACCAACACGGCAATAAAGGGGCCCACTATGTCATACGCCACAAAGGAATACCACATGGCGGTTGCCCGCTATATCGCAATCCTTTGATTTACCATTGCAGGATGACAGACACCATCGATCTTCTTACCATAAATCCTGCTCCTTCAAAAATGGTCACCGTCCTTTCCTTTAACTGTCGAGCAACTTTTCCCTTAAAATCATAACATTTGTGTTGAAATAAAACACATGCATCTTACAAGCGCATTAGTAATCCACCCCGTAATACATTTAAAACTGATGAACACTTTCTTCACTCCTTAGGCTTCATTGGATGAGACACGTGGTAGGCACCCACGACATCGCGATCCTAAAATTCCTAATCGCGGGATGGCGGGCATCGTCAATCTTGAAGAGACAACTCATCAATGGTCACGTAGATTTCATCCTTTAGGAAGGGCACGTGGCACCTGCTCATGATATCGCGATCCCTGTAATCCCTGATCGTGGGATAGCGGGCGTCATTGATCTCGTTCCTTTAACACAATCGCTAGCCATGTCGTTAACCTTCAAGCAGCTTTTCCAGCTAGATTATAACATATCCGTCGATTTAGAACATGTGCGTCTCAAGAACACTTTAGTAATCCGCCCCTTAATACATTTAAAGCCGGCTAGTGTTTCCTTTACTCTTTAGGCTTCATTGGATGAGACACATGGCACCCACCCATGATTTTGCAATCAACCCAAGCACCATCATGGGATGGTGGGGAATGACTCAGATCAAATGGTAGTTGGTCAGCGATAACTCAAATTTGATCCCCCAGATAGGACACGTGGCACTCGCCCGTGATTTCATGATCCTTCAATTCCCGATCATGGGATGGCAGGCACCGTTGATATCTGCAGGAAATAGATCAATGGAAGCACTAAATCAACCCTTGCAAAATAAAACATTCATTAAAAGGAGAAGTGGGCATTACTAGGCGAACGTCAAATAAAAAAATTATATTTATAGAAAAAAAATAAAATAAATTTACAATTTGTTAAATTATAATTTCACTTTTAACTTTAAATGTATGTTCACTCATTAAGTTGTATTTTTTTTACAATCACATTTTTATTTTAGATGTTTGTTTATAAAATATAAAGATTCATTAAAAATATATTAGAAATATTTTTCTTTATATTATATAGCATTCATAACATTAAATTAACATAGAATAATTTCACAATATCACTTAACCAATCAAGAAAAATTTAATCATTACTATGCAACATTATTCACATCAAACTAACAAATAAACATTGAAAACAAATTAATTTTTTTATATTATAACATTCATAACAAACCTTTTATACACAATATCAAGTTAATTATAAAAAACACATAACATTATTTATAATCAACTTAAATTTTTAACAATTTAGTAAAATATAATTTAATATAATTAAGAAAAATTTAATAAGAATTATAGATAAATTTATGAAATATTGAGGTACTTATCAAGAAAAATATTTGATAAATTTACTTATTATGATGATTACCAATCTATTTTAACCATCAAGAAAAAATTAATCATTAGTGATTGCAACATTATTGGCACATCTTTTAAACTGACAAATAAGGTTAAGGTTCAATTAGTATTCAATTTGGGTTAGGGATCAATTAGGGTTATAATTCAATAAAGGGTTTAATTAAGGTCAGGGTTAAGGTTAGTCTTAAATTAGGGCTAGGATTGGAGTTAGGGGTTCAATTAAGGTAAGGGTTATTGTCTATTTTAGGGTTAGGGTTCAATTAGAGTTCTCTAGGGTTTTGATACAATTAGGGTTAGGTTTCAACAATACCTAGGGTTACAATTACAATTCAATTAGTGTTAGAGTTAGGGTTATAATACGAGTTCAATCAGGTTAGGGTCAAGGTTTAATTAGTGTTAGAGTTAGGGTTGTAGTAATAAAATTTTCCATAATGATATGGAAAGGAATTCAATTTAGATTCATATACAAATGCACAAATAAGAATTGGTAATTAAGAATTCTCTAGAACTAAAGTTATAACAACAAATACAATCCTTAGCTTAATCATTTGTTCTTTGTTAGGGTTGGGATAAGAATTTAATGGGGCCAACCGAGACTTAGGAAATAAAACCCTGTCGAGAAAATAAAGTATTAAAATAAAAGTTGGGTTTTAATTTTAATCCGGTGACATAAGCCTAACCCATTAACCCCAGTGGTCATGTCGCCGACTGCTTAGCCAAAGCCTTTCATTAAATACTAACCGTGCAATGTTTAGGTTTTTTAGATTTGAAGATATGGGAGAAGATCTCGATCGTACCTCGCCAACTCGCAGACCTAAGGTGTTGCCCTGTTATTTGGCGTGAGGTCAACAAAAGGTAGATGTGTGTCTTGTATGGATTAATGTTATTGGTCACGAGGAAGGTGAACGATGCTTCATTGGATGTCAAACCGAGTTATCCCGAGATAAACCGTTTGATCTTCCAACTCTTCAGGAGATCAACGGGCAGTATTCGAAGTTGGAAAATGACACATTGTGGTCATTTTATTGTACAATTGGTGAAGCATTAGTGAATTATTCCTTGCTTTTGTAGTCACTTCGATCTGAATCTATGTGAAGATGTTGTTGGAAATCATGAAGGGTGATCTTTGTATTCTCATGCAGCTCTAGTTAAACGGTGACAGTACATACGTCGCCAAATTGCCATGTTTGCACATGCATTTTTACTAAGCATTGATGAAGGTTGCCATTGCCTCACACAATAAATACAAGAGGAATTAACTCCTAATAGTGTCATTCTCATAGCAGTTAGAGCACTTTGTGGGTTGAGTCTAATCAAGTTTGAGTGCTTGTCTGAGAAGAGAAAATGAGTAAGTCAGTAAGGAGGTTTGTTCGTTTGAGCTCACAAAAGCTCGGTCCTGCTATTCAGGAAGGTACTTTGGTTGACAAGCCCATACTTGTGCCCACCAGATGCAGTAGAAGGTTGCAATTCTAGGATGTTGCTACTCAACTGGTAGATGACAAAGGCAAGCAGTTGGTGTGCTCTGGATGCCAACACTCGCCCATTGACCTTACGAGCAACACTTCTGATGATATAACCGAGACCGACTCAGACATTGTCAGTATTTAAGTTGCTTCAGTCACAGTTTTCCCTTTGATGAGGAAATAATATCTATGGGCACATTGACTGTTAAAACCCCAAGTGGACGGACTAGAACCGTATTGGGCAAGGGCAAGAAAGAAGAGGAGGTTGAGGGTCTACCGTATTGGGCAACAACTAGAAGCGGGCGTGTATACTAGGGTCTGAGTGTTGGTAAGGGCAGGGTGGTGGGTAAATAAGAAGTTGTTGTGGTGTGCCTTCGTGGCAATTTGGTTGCCTGGTTTTTTTGCGTGGCCTAGTGACAAAGGGATTTTGATGACAATTTGTGTTCCCTTTTTCTTTTACGCTTCCCCAGTTCATGCACTATATATGTTTTGCAGATTCAACATGTGGGAAGTTTTGTAATGAAAGTAAAATGCAATGGAGATTTTGTTCAAATGAAAATTTGTGGTGAAATTACATTTGAGCCCGAAGCTTGTTGCTCCCTTGTCATATAAAAGGGAATTTAAGGCTCATTTGTAGGAGAGAACTGATGAAAACTCAGCTAATTTTTGAGTTGAATATATGGGTAGAAAGATATTCCGTCCTTTGATGAGGAAGTGATATCTATGGTGCCATTGGCTGTTAAAACCCCAAGCAGACAGAATATAATAGATAGCTTGTTTTGAGTTTTGGATGAATATATGCAAATTATCTTAAATTGTATGCATATATGACTTATAAGCATGAATAAACGTATAATTCTAATATATTTTCTCTCCTTATGTGGATTTGAGTGAATTTTGAATGAAATGTTAATGATGTTGTCATTCTTCTTTTGAGAATTTGTTTAATTGTGTGTCTATGTTTTGGGTAGAATTCAATTTTAAAATTTTGAGGTTTCATATTTATGTGTGAGATTGATCTAATATTCCAGAAAATGAATGTTAAAATATCATGAAAAAAATGGGCATAGAATGAATGTAGAAATAAAATTATATTTGCATATATTCATAAATAAGATCTAATAAACAAAAAATATATGGAATTAAAAATAAAGGAAAAATAATTCAACCCAAATTTAGATAAGAGAGATAATTAGATTATATGATAAATTTTAAGGCTATAGGTTAGGTTTGATTAGGATTAGTGTTCGCATAGGGTTATGATTAGAGTTATGAATCTACAATTAGGGTTCAATTAGGGTTATGATTAGAGTTATGAATCTACAATCAGGGTTCAATTAATGTTCACTTAGGGTTTCTTTCTTGGGAGAAGTTTATTGAATGGTAAGTGTATTTTATAAAATTAATATGTCAAGAATTAATTTTAGATAATACTACATGTGGTTTTTCATATGGTATTAAATTGTAGATTGAAATTGATAATAGATTTCCTTCCTTCTTTTTGCATTGTAAGCTGCTCATAATATATGGCCTTAAAATCCATTCATATTTTGTTTTTCTAACCACAACATGACATCCAACAAAAAAAATTGTTATGCATTTTTTCCACAACTTAGAATTTTAATGTTACTTAGGTTAATTCTCATTGCAATAAATAAATACACACTAATATATATATTATGGATTTGAGGGAAAATATTAAAATATTTATATATATAGAAAAATTTAAATGCAAGGGATTCAAGTACATACCTTTGCTTTTGTTAATGTTGATGAAGATATAAATCTTGATGAAGTGCCAAATTTGATGACATGATATAAAAAATTGGTATATCTTTGCTCTATGTGGCAATTGAAATTTTGTACAAAACTATAACTAACTCTATGCCAAATTTGTGACTTTGGACCTATTTTGCATCAATAAATATGAGCTTTGACACATGCCTCCTAATCTAGCATACAATATGTAATTAAATTCTCAAAATAGTTGGGAGTAGTGTTGAGATTGGTGGATCTTTGGGAAGGTCCAATGTTTCACCTTTGTATCTCTCCCTATAGATAGAGGTAGAGATGAATATAGAATGAGAGAGGAAAAGGGATAAAAATAGATAGAGATATAGAGAGAGATAGAGGTAGAAATAAATATAGAGAGAGATAGGGATATATATATATATATATATATATAGAGAGAGAGAGAGAGAGAGAGACAAGATAGAGATATAAGGAGATAGAGAGAGGAGAGAGAGAGAGATAAGTAGAGAAAGACAAATAGAGATGAAGAGGGAGATAAAATAGGGGAAGACAGAGAGAGAGAAAGAGAGATGGAGAGATATAATAATGTGGAAGAGAAGGACATATATATAGAGATATATGGGAAGATAAAGGACAAATAGGGTCAAGATATGAAGATAGATAGGGTATAGGGTGAGCAAGAGAGGGAGAGATGGGGAGATAGAGAGATGGAGGAGAAAGGCAGAGAGAGGTAGGAGGAGACAAGAGATGTACGGGGAAGAGGGAGATATATGAGAGAGGGGGAGAGATTTGAGAGCGAGAGGAGTAATATAGAGAGATAGATATAGGAAAAGAGATAGGGAGATAGGTGCAAAGGGAGATATATGTATAGAAGTATATGGATAGAAAGAGATAGATAGATGAGAGAGGGAGATTGAGTAGTATATGGATAGAAAGAGATAGAGAGATGAGTGAGAGGGAGATCGAGCGAGAAATAAAGATAAAGATATAGAGTAGAAGAGATGGAGTGATTAAGATAGAGAGAGGGAGACATTTCTACAGATGGAGGGGGAGGGAGGAATATAGAGGTAGAGATGAATATAGAGCAAGAGAGGAAGAGTGAGACAAATTGATAGAGGTAGAGATGACTATAGAATGAGAGAGGAAGAGGGAGAAAAATCGATAGAGATATAGAGAGAGAGAGATAAGTAGAGAAACACAAATAGAAATGGAGAGGGAGATAGAAATAAGGGGAGAGAGAGAGGGGGGGAGAGATAAATGGGAAGATAAAGGGACAAAGAGGTTGACATATGGAGATAGATAGGGGTATAGGGAGAGAGCTCAGATGGGAAGATATAGAGAGAGGGAGGGAGAAAGGGAGAGAGATAGGTAGAGGAGGTTGAGAGAATACGGGGAAGAGAGAGACATTAAGTTAAGATGTGTCAATATTTAAAAATCCAAGTGTTTATACTGAAATTCTTGCAAACATTGTTAAATTTTTAGTTATGTTCAAGTATAATTGTTAGATAAAAAAATGACCTTTCAGTTGGCACAAAATTATAGGTGACAAAGTTTTTTACTATATTGATGAGCATATATCCAATATTTCAATACAATTTTATATCCTTCCTATATAAATATATATTTATTCACATATTCCACCCAAACTCAATCTCTCCAAGTGAGGTGTAGGCAAGCATATATGCAATATGTGATGTTTTTTCGAGATGATACTTACAATGATCTCCACCAAGAATGCTTGTAAACTCATGACAATGATGTAAAATATTTTCTTCCATGATGATATTGTTAGCTACATTTTTCCTTAATGACATCTTTAGCTACTTTAAATTAGAATTTTGAATCATCATCCACGGTTTGGATATGAAACCAAGCACGCCTTGATGGTGTTAGGATTATCATAAGTTTATCCATAACCATCTTCAATCTTCATATTATGTTTCTTTTCCTTCTAATTTTGCATGTTAAATGAAAAAACTTGGTTTTACACCTTATTTAAGTCATTTAATCCTTGATTTTTGTCTCCAATAGATTTATTTAAAACTAAAGACACCATCCAATTGAATTATGAGACTCCACTCTTCTTCTATTAGGATGTAAGAAAAATCATTTGAGAGGTCTTTTTGGATCTTATCCATTCTACTTTCAAGGAGATCCTTTCTTTAAAAAGGTTTCTAAAGACTTGGATATTCCACTCTTTTAGTTTGAGTTTGATGAATTTTAACTTTCGTTTGAACATGCACATCTTAGTGCAATGATCAGCTATTTGGGTGAGCCAAGAGTTAGTGACAACCATTTCAAAGTTTGAGTTTTCCATCTACACTTTTTAAAACTTGAAAGACACTCTTCTAGGGAATTTGTCCTTGTCTATGAGCCTGTAATCCAAACCAGCTTCAAATAGGGTTCCAATTAAGGTTGAAATAGCTTTATGGTTGGGGTTAAGCTTCAATTTGGGTTAAGGTTCAATTGATTAAAAATAAGCATCTTCAGAAGAAGGATATCTCTCTGCGTACTTTACATATATTTTTAAAATATATGTATGCTAGTGATAATACCCAGTCTTACCACATATTTATACTATATATTATAAATAAACAGTCCAAATGTAAATAAATAAAAAACTAAATGTTGATAAAAATGGCCCATACTTGATGTAAACGTAGAACTTAAAATGTTATATGAAAACATAAATACATTCATGAAGAAGTGAAATAAGTATTTTTTTGTTTCAAATAAAATATCACAACTCTCCACTATAAGTATATCATTGAAAAAATAAAATGCTCATTTAATAAAATAAGACACTCATTTAAACAAGTATTGTTATTATAGTGAAAAAATACTGTTCTTATGTGTACAATAATTGGGGTAGCAATGTACAAGCATTGGATAATTTTATATTAATAGTTTGTCCTATCACAAATATAAAAGGTGAGCACAATAAATAACATGTATTTTCCCATTAAATGTGAAGGATTTTCAAAAAGTTTTAGTGTTCAACTATTGGTCCATTTTTGTTCAAGATAAGTTGTATTTTAAATAATTATGTGTTATTTTTCTAACAACAAATAGATTTTTTGTGTTCAACTATTAGTCCATATGTGTTGAATATAAAAGGTAGAGATATCAAAGATTTATGGTTATCAATAAGCATTTGGTCTCTCTCTCTCTCTCTCACTCATTCACTCCCTCTATCTCTCTTCCCTATACCCTAAACCCCAAAACCCTTAAACCCTACCCCACCCTTTACCTCCTTCCTTTATCTCTCTTTCAAGTCTCCCTCATAGCGCCACTTTCTCTCCGAGGTCTCTCTTTCTCACTAACTCACTCACTCACTCTCTATCTCTCCACCTAACCCTTAACCTCAAACCAGAAACCCTTAACCCTTTAAACCCTTATCCCCACTCCTTAACCCTCCCTCTTCTTTATCTTCTCCCACTCCTCCCTCTCCCTCTCCTCAAGTCTCTCCCTCCTACCTCATCCCTGAAACCCTTAACAATAAACCCTAAACCAAACCCTTAAACCCTTCTATCCTCTACCCTCAACACTCTTCCCCTCTCCCTCCCCCCTCCTAATTAATCTCTCTCTTTCTCTACCTCTCTCTACCACTCTCTCTTTGAGGTATCTCTCTCACTCAATCACTCACTCTATCTCAAGTATCTCCCTCCTACCCTTTCTCCCTCTCTTAGTTCTTTCTCTCACTCACTCACTCCCTCTATCTCTCCCCCCTCCACCCTTAACCCTAAACCCTTAAACCATCTACCCTATACCCTTAACCCTCCCTCCCTCTATTTGCATCCCACTCCCTCCCTCTCTCTCTCTCTCTCAAGTATCATCAATATCCTACCCCCTCTCCCTCTCTTAGGTCTCTCTCTCTCACTCACTCACTCCTTCTATCTCTCCCTTAACTTAAACCCTTAAAACCTTAAACTCTCACCCTCTCACTCCAACCTCCTTTCCCTTTATATTCTCTCCCACCTCTCCTCTCTCCTCTCTCCCAAGTATCTCCCTCCTACCTCCTCAACCATAAACCCTTAAACCTTCTCATCTACCTCAACATTTTTCCCTCCCTCTTACCCTCCTAATTCTCTCTCTCTCTACCTCTCCTTCTTCCCCTTCCTCTCCTTCCCCTCCTAATTATTTATATCTCCTTTCACTTTCCTTCTCTCTCTCCTTTCTCTTCCTCTTCTCTCTCTCTCTCTCTCTCTCTCTCTCTCTCTCTCTCTCTCTCTCTCTCTCTCTCTCTCGTCAGCACCTCCACTTTCCATTTTCAGTATAGAGTAAAAACGGATAATCGATTTAGATCATATATCCGATTTATAGCACCAAAATATTACATTTTAAATGTTTTTCAAATTAGATATTAGATTATTGAAATTGGATATCCAAAAAATTTGATATCCGACTAGCATTGCTCGGGCATTGCTATGGAGCAAATGTGTGTAATCGGCTAACCAACCCAAAAAAAAAAAGTCAACTCCGTGGATTTCGCATTTTTTGCAGGAGTTCAAATGCCACTTTTGGCCCATCATGATCTTGCACATACCCAGGTCTAAATTGGGTAGTTGTTATTGCTAAGGTGGATCACTCCTTTGTTCAAATGCCATACACTTATGATTGGGTCAAGTGTTCTTTTCTTTAGAAAATTCCTATTTCCTTTTTGATAGGTTAATTATCATTTCATTAGATGGGTTATGAGCACTTATTTCAAACAAATACCTTTATCAAAGAAGTATATTGGCATGAAATTAAATATGATTTTTACTCCAATGTAAAAACTACAAATAATGGAAACAATTCTTTCAACACATAAACTATTATGTAGTAGTCATTTAAAATGAAAAAGCTTACTCTATATTAGTTAGGATACATAACTAAGAAAATGATCTAAAGCTACTTATTTATCCTAGAGGAACTAAGTAAATAGTATAAAAAGAAAACCAACAAACCCACAACTACCCCTATTTAGAAGGATTTTAGTTTTCTCCCCTTCCCGATCTTGTTAATATTGTCTAATTATTTTAAAGAGGTGAAGGGTCATAACACAACTTTATTCAACCCAGTAAATAGCTTGGTTAATGAAACTCAAAAAAAAAACAATTGCTAAATTTGGCATTTCATGTTGAATGAAGAGTGGTGACAATAATCTACTTATAGTTTAATAAAACACTATTTTTATAAGAAGGATTGATATTAGAAAGATAAGTGTTACTTATAGTTTAACAAAACACTATTATAGTTTTACCAACATATACTATTGTATGCTTGCATGGCTTCTTAGTTAATATATGGGGATATAAACATAGATGTGGAGAGAAAGAGAGAGAGATAGAGATATATGGGAAGAGAAAGAGAGATTGAGATATATGGGAAGAGAAAGGAAGAGAGGTGGAGATACAGATTTGATGGATAGGGGGGATAGGGAGGGAGAGATGGTGAGAGACAGCGAGGGGGAGATAGAGAGGGGGGGGAGAGAAAGGGATATAGATAGAAAGAGATTGAGAGAGGAGTAAGAGGGAGAAATAGAGATAGAGATATAGAGTAGGAGAGATGGAATGATAGATGGAGGAATGAGAGAGAATGGGAGAGGAGATAGTTTAATAGATGGTAGGGGGAAGAGGCAGGAGTGACATAA
>VDFB02133807.1:0-42129 GCA_007258455.2 Sequoia sempervirens | reverse complement strand
AAATCTCGAGGTAGAACCAAGGTGTAGGATCGGGATGATAAATAAATCATTCTAAATATATGGGAAAGTTCCTACACACTATCTTGATTCAAGTTATTATCTTGGCGATAATAAAGAAGATGAAAAACCCAAAGAACTTTAACATGTAGATGAAGGTTGACCTTCGTTGACTTCATTTGCAATTCTCTTCCCAGTCACCACATTCCATGTGCATTGATGTGATTTGTCCCTTGGATTTCCTCATGTATTTGTCTTATCCTACATACGTCTTACTTCTATAAAAGGCCAGGGGATACTTCTTTTTAAGTTAAGTTCAAAATTTGTGGATGTCAGAAGAGCCAAAACTTCTCTAAGTTTTGTTCTCTTTTTCCCATAATCTGAATCATTCCTCACTAAAAACTTGTATGCACATAGAAATTAATCAATATAACAGCCAATTTGATAGCTACCTATCTCATGTATTTTTGTAGCTAGTTTTGTTAGTTCAACCAAACAAGATTGTGTGTTGTGTCATTTAAGGGTGCATAGAAAACCTAATTGGTGTCCAAACTAAACCCCCTTCTTTAAAAGCTCGCATCATTTTATGCCTAGCTGTGAAATAATTTGATGAAGTATAAAGCAGTTTGCGTCAAGATTTGATGAAATCTTGGCACATGTGTGGAGAATAACTATGAGAAATTTTATTTTTCAATATTTTTGATGCTTTATTTTAGATTATATGTTTAAATTTCAAAATGTTTCAAAAAATAGATGAATGAATGGAAATTTATTAAAAATATTTTGTTTCTATGAAGTTGTTGAATGCTTAAAGCTAAATCTACTTAAGTGATAGCGAAAATTGTTGATGTTCATGAAATATTATTGCAAATCTTTTGATTTCATGAGATTATTTTATGATCAAACTGGAAACCTTGTATCTAATGCTTAAAATTCTTAATGAAACTAGAGATAATTGTAGGCCCCTTGAGATTAACAAAAATATCACATCATACCTTGAAACAAACCTAATATGGTCAAGATTTGACTACTGGAGCCTTGGGACTAAGCTAAGTCAACCTTTTCCTATTACACGGACACCTTAGGTTACCCTGGTTCAGCCTTTTAAGTAAAGATAGGTTCTTCATGGTTTGCCTATGAGGGTTTTATTTGCACTGTTGTTGCGAGTGACATCATTGTCAACACTATCCTTTTCTATAGGACTTTCTTTGTATTGAAAAAATAAATTTTTGATTTGTCTTTGTTTATGTGTTGCCTTGAATATTGGATGTATTCTTCCATGCATGCTTTAATCCTTTATACCTCTGTGACTGTGGCTTCATTGTATAATATAGTGTCATCAACAAATTGTTGATGGGTTATTGCTTCTAAATTTGGAGCTATCTGTAAACCTTTTCAGCACCCTTGTGTTTGGTATTTTTCAATTTTTTTTCTTAGAGCTTCTACCATAATTACAAAGAGAAAGGGGGGGATTGGATCCCCTTATCTTTAACCATTCGTGCTATTGAAAAAACTACAAGGCTAGCTATTTATTAAGATTGAATATCTTGTTGTTGAGAGGTAGTAATACATCATTTGAATGTAGTCCTTACATAATTCAAGTTGCTTCATAACTTTGATCAGGAATCTCCACCTCACTTTGTCATATGCCTTAATTATGTCCAACTTTATCATCATGATTTGAACCCTGTCTTTATTGATTGTGTGTAATGTTTCATTGGCTAGAATGATGTTATCAATAATATCTCACCCTAGAGTGAGTCCAATTTGATTGATTGCGATAATCTTATCCAGTAGCCTCTTCAATTTGTTAGCTAGGTCCTTCAAAATTATTTTGTAAATTGTGTTACATAATGAGATTGGTTGATAGTCCCCAAAGCTAGAGTAAACCTCTTTCTTAGGTATTAGCACTAGAACTGTGTTGTTGAAGTCCCTGATAGATTGCTTCTTCTGTTTGAAGTCTTCTATAATTTCCCAAACTTCCTCTTCTAGGAAATCCCAACATTTTTGGTAGAAGAAGGCTGGGAAACCATCTGAGCCTAGTTCTTTCTTGAGGTGCATTTGAAAAATCACCTCTTTCACTTCTTTTGTAAAAGGGGTCATTAGCATCTTGTTATCTTCTTGGGATACTAGGTTAGTTATATTTTTGAGGATTTCTTCATAGCTTAGAGTGTCTGCTGCATCTTTTGGGGCTAAAAGCTCTTTGAAGAATCTAATTGCTTCTTCCTGAATTTCCTCCACTTCCTCAATGACCCTACCATTAGAGGTTTGTATTGTTGATATTCTTTTGTGTGCTCTTTTTATCTTGGAGGTGTTATGGAAGAATTTGGTGTTTGCATCGCTCTCAAATAACCATATTTCCCTTGATTTGGTTTTCTAAAATACCTCTTCCCTTGCTAATATCTCCTCATATTTTTCCATTAGTTCTTTTTCTTTTCTGAACTCTTCTTGGCCCATGCCATTATTCATTACTTTTTCAAGCAACACCAATAGCTCCCCTTCTAGCCTTTTTTTCTTCAGAAAAGATGTTTTTGAATACTGACCTATTCCATTCTTGAAGCTTTCTCTTGATGTATTTTAATTTGTTCATGAAGATGAAGCTTTTTGTTCCTTTGCATCTTGGTGCATCTTGCCACCATTATTCAATTTGGGGCTCCAAAGCATCCCTTCTGAACCACATTTTTTCAACTTTGAATGCACTTTTCTTGTGATTTTTCTCATATGTGACTATCAACTTAATGGGCAGGTGATCCGAGCCTTCTAATGGAAGGATCTATGATTCTAGGTTAAAATTGGTTTCCAACCAATCCTAGGAGTAAATAAATGTATCCAGTTTTTCTTTTATGCAACATGCCCCTTCTCTTCTATTTGATAAAGTGAATAGGCCATTCTTTGTTTGTAGATCTAATACATCATTGTTGTTTAGAAAATGACCAACATCATTCATAGAAGTAGTTACCCTATTCAAGCCTCCAAATTTCTCCCTTTTTCTAAGCACCACATTAAAGTCACTACCCATGATGATTTTTCCTCTACTGGGCACCTCTATCTTTTGGCTTAATGTTGCCAATAATTTTTCTTTCTCCTAATTTCTGGTAGGACCATATATATTGAACAATGTGAATTGAAGGCTTTGGTTCAGACTTGATACTTTACACATTATCTAGTTTGCTTCATTTCTAGAATTCTTAATATAACATGTTGTAGGGGTGTCATAGGATTCTTAGGCCACTAACCATTCCATATAATTTTGAGAATACTTCTTCCTACCTTGCAATTTTGAAGATTCAGTCATCTACCTCTTCTAGTTTAGTTTCCTTAATTAGAATTATATCTAAGTCAAATTTCTCAATTTGATGCTTGACTAGGCATCTTTTATTCCCTAACATTCCATATTAAAATTCTCATGGCTCCTATTGTTGGGAGTGCTCTCCTCCCTTTGATTCTTTGAGAAATTTTATGATACTTTTGATTCCCCTCTCCTAAGCTAGTTCCTCCCTTTTCTACTTGTTAGTTTTTCTACCTTTCTTCTTCTTTATTTATTTTACTGGGTCCAGTAGTTGGGCAGCTATTTGGGAAATGCTCCTATTGTTGATGATATCAAGTTCATCGAACTCTTCATTGTCACTCCTGGAGGTATAGTTTTCTTCCTCTTCTTGATCTTGTAAGCATGGTTCTGCACATATTCTTGGTGTTGGTTCTATTGTTTTTTCCACCTTGTTGTTCTCTTTGCTCTTGTCCATTGGAGTGGAGATTGTCACATTGTTAGCAATCTAGAGGCTTATCTCTTGATTCTAATTTTTAGGGGTTTATGTTTCTTTGATTGAGCCTTCTTCTATTTTTCCTTTGGGTTCATTTTTCCTCCATACTTTGGTAAATGATGGGAATATCTTGTAATCTTCTTTTATAGGGTTCCTCTTGCTACATTTTGTGCAATATAACCTTTGGGTTTCAATTTCCACTTCTTATATCCATACTCCCATTTTGGTTTTTAGCTTGATCTCCTTATGGATTGGCTTGATTGTTGCTATTTGTATCCTGGCGTATAAATAGGAGTTTTCTTTTAGGAATGGTGTGTATATCTCCAATAGTGTTCCTAGGGTTCTTCTATTCTTTTCTAGGCATTGTTTTGACCAGTACTCCAATGGTAAATTGTATAACCTTATCTATTTTTCTTCATTATAATGTGCTTGGTTTCTAGGATTAAAATTAGCTTCACATTTTTGCATGTAAATTGGGTAGCCATCAAAATCCCTCACAACTTTTTCCAAGACTACATTTTTGTCCTCTTCTGATAGGAAAAATATTATAAATAAGTTGTTTGGAAAAAATTGAGTTCATGGTTCCTATCTATGTTCCTATGTGCCCATTCTTCTATCACCAACCTACTTATCTTGGGTCCTATGATTTTATAGATGATCACCACATTCCATAATATATCTATATCTTCTTCTATCTCTTCTTGTACATCAATATCTATTGGTGGACATTCAAGCTGCTTGGTCGCCACTTTCACTTCTTTAGTCCATATTTTAGGTTTTGATTTTGATTTGCTGAAGGCTTCCTTCTAGTATTTTCCTTCCCTTCTTTTTCCCTTCCTTGTAATGTCCTTTGGAATGGATTTCCTTTCATTTTCAGTTGTCTTCTTTGTTTTGGAGACCACACTTTTGGTTTTTCCAAGTTTTTCTTTTGTTTTAGTTTGGGGTTGTAGTTGTTTTGTAGATATCTCTTTCAAGGGTTTTGTATCTATTGGTTTCTCTTTTGCTTTCATAAATGGGTGTTTCACTATTGGGTTTATGGCAAGGTTATTTGGCCATGTAATTTAGTGTGGCATTCTTAAGTCTATTGTTGGTTGGTCTATGATTAGTCTATTCCTTCCTCTAGGTCGCAATTTGAATGATTGATATGTATGTGCTATGCTTCCTGAATGAGGATTTGCAGTGTGCTTTCGATAGATTTTATTTATAGCTTGTCGCATTTGCAAAATGTATGTCTTTTTTGATATGTTCCTCAAGACAAAAATTAGTCATAGTTTTGATTCTATGTGATTTTCACACTTCTTTTATTCGTGATGTAATTTGCACCTCTAAAGTTTGCTATTTTTCCTTAGTTTTAACTCCATATTTCTTATTTTATTTTATTTATTTAAGAATCTAAGAATTTAAAGAGAAACATAAATTGAACATAAACCAAAGTACACTATTAAATTATAATGATGGGTTTTTGAAAGAAATTAGACCATGACAAGATAAAAATTAACAATCAAATAATAATATATCAATAGTGTACAATATGGGTGTTTAATTAGGCAATTTTTAATTATAATTTTATTTCCCATTAAATGATTCTACATATTTTTTTATTATATAGTAGATATTCTATTGCATAGATTATGACACTTCCTCCACAATTCAACACTAGTCATGTTGGCATGATGTCATATATAATAGATAACACACAAATGCATTCTATGGTATTTGGTGTAGAGTGAAAAGGGATGCAATGAACAAGGGTAGACAAAAGGAACACATTAATTTGACACAAAGCATAGCTCTAGCAATGTATAACTTTGCATTCTATGTGTAGACATCCAAATTTGGACACTTGTATTTGTCCAAATTCCCCCCTTTTCATCTAAATATCCCCTTATCTGCATTAATTAAGTAATATGACTATTATCTAATTAATACCTCTAAAGTTCTTCTAATCCCTAAGGTATCTAGTTAAATAATTAAATACCTTACTCTTTTTCTCCTTTTCCTCAAAATAATTAAATAAATAATATATTTATTTAATTCCTCACATGTCTCCATCCTCTGTCACTTTTCCTTAATCTTAATCCATCTCCTAATCCCATCATTAAGGATGTACACATGTTTAATCCTTGATTAGGATGTGCACATGTCTAATATTTGATTAGGATGTGTCACATCCTCCAACTTTTGCAAGTTGGTTTTGAATCTTCATTAGCCACTAATTGTCTTCTAATTACTAATTAGTTAATCCAATCAACACCTTGGTCAACTCTCCTCTCTTCCCCATGTGAATTTTTAATTCACATTTATCCTTCAAAGACTCATTATTCCCATGCAAGTTCTAGAAAATTTGACTTGTCACATCACTCACATGTGCCAAAGTCTTCTAGAATCTTTGACTTGTCACATTAGTCACATGCGGAAAAGTACTTACCCTATCTTATCCAAGGTACTTTTTGCCTCTCTTTTTGAACCTTGTCTCCACAAGAAATCCCCAATAATTGTGAATTTTAAATTCACTTTTGTCTTTCCAAGATTCTCCTCTTCCCCATATAATCATTAAAAGGTCACATCATCCTTATTCCAAGGTACTTACAAGTACCTTCCAATCACATGTCATCTTCCACCTCATGTGTCCTTATCCATATTTCCCATGGTGGCAAGATCTCAACTGTCTGTTTCCCTAGGGCTTCTTCCCATAAAATGAAAGATTTTCTTTCATTCTCATTCATTATGCATTATTCACACACTTGCAAGAATACTTCCCATTGATTCTAACATTTAACCAACTTCAACTATCAAACTCTTGCATCTACCTTAATCCACCATTATTGCATATTCAAGCTTTAATCCTATCCATTGTATTCATCTTCTCAACCACTCATTTTGCTCATTGCATTCTTTATCAAACCCTCATCACTTTGAATCTATTTGCATCCACTTTAGCATTCTTTCCATCAAAGGGAGCACACAAAATCAACCATCAAGGGCCAACCAAAGGATTGATTCAAGACAAGGTATAATCAACTTCTTTTTGTTATATTTATTTTGTTTTGAATCCAACTAGGCTTATCTCAAGGTGTCGGTGTTTTTTTCCTTCATTTTGCATCACTTAGAGTAGGTCAACTTCACTGGTTCACACTATGCATCCCAAATATAGTCACTCATTCCAAAAGATCCAAGTTTTTCTCTCCCAGTCACTCATAAATATCATATCTCTAAGTATTTTGTAGAATGTAATTCTTATGGTCAAGTTTAAACTTATTATCATTCATACATATATGTTCCATCTACATAGAGAGTTACCTAGGAACTTAGGTTAGGTAATTGTACGATATAATTAAATGTTATAGATGCCCCATCGAGAAAATGAAAACTATTTCTCCAAGTGGAATAACATGGACCCTAGCAACCAACCACTTTGCAAAGACAAAGCTCAAGTGGAAAATATATTAATAGCAAGGGTGAATCCATTTATTCAATTAGGCATGCTTATGGTGGGCAATTAAAATATACTAGCCATACCATTAACATTCCACAAGACATTTTTATTATCATAAAATACTTACCTAGATGTATGAACTAGTTGAACATCATAATTTGAAGGAAACAAAGTGTAGATCATAAAAATAATGATTTCTCTATTATTCGCATGCATGTCCTAAAATATTAGAGTAAAATATTCCACATGATGCCTACTACAAGATGTCTAGTTTGATGATTATGCACTTTTGACTTTGACTTGCACTCCAACAAATATGTTAGAAATGATTCCCTATAACTCTTACAATATATTACATATCCTACCACTCACTCCACATGCATACATATTGAAGAATCTAAAAAATGTTGAACAATAATTTAATGAAGACTCTTCTTTTCTAGTTGCTCTTTTGACTACATGTAGAGAGCTAGAAGAGATATATAACTTCTTATAAATTGACCCAAATTTTCCCTCAAATGTTATGGAATGACATCATATTAATTTTTAATCAATCAATGAGTACACCGCAAAGGTATTTATTGCAAGCATTCCATATGATGTTACAATTTTAAAATAGACACACATCAAAGGTGTTGAAATGCATGAATATGCTCTACATATTATATCATACCATGATAATATATTTAATTTCAACATTCACAATTATATTACTTTTATAAAATGCTATGATGTGACATAGACACCAAATAAAAACAACATTATTTATCAATAATTTCTTTCATGAAAGTGTACTATCTATGCAATGTCCAATCTATGTCTCCACATGGAAGGTTTTCATTTTGACAATTATTAGTCACTTGATACATTTAAGTTGAAATATACATGAAAAAAGGCCCTTATAGATAAGGAATAAAGGAGAGTTATTTGATATGATAATCTAATCTAGTTCTTTAAAAAAAGCAAAGCTATTGTACCCCTTGTCTACTATTTTAAAATGGACATATGTATCAATTTTTTTGAAATGCATGAATATGCTCTACATATTATTTCATACCATGATAATATATGTAATCAACATTCAGAATTATATTACTTTTATTAAATGCTATGATGTGACATAGACACCAAACAAAAACAACATCAATAATTTCTTTCATGAAAGTGTACTATCTATGCCATGTCCAATCTATGTTTCCTCATGGAAGATTTTGATTGTGACAATCATTAGTCACTTGATACATTTAAGTTGAAATATACATGGAGAAAGACCCTTATAGATAAGGTATAGAAGAGAGCTATTTGATATGATCATCTAATTGTCTCCACATGGAAAATTTTCATTGTGACAATTATTACTCATGTGATACATTTAAACTAAAATATACATGAAAAATACTCTTATAGATAAGGTATAGAGGAAAGCTATTTGATATGATCATGTAATCTAGTTAAAAAAAAAACAACGAAATTATTGTACCCCTTGTCTACATTTCTTAGTCTTGTTTAGTGTGAGTAAAATTTGATAAGAATCCTTGAAAAACCTTATCTCTACTATTTGGTGTTACATGGTGAACTCAACACAACAAAAACAATTTGAACGCCTTTGTTGTTTATAATTCTATGTCACAAATGTTTTATACCCATCGACTTTCATCTTTATGTTGAAATTAAATGTGAAGGTGGAAGCAAATATTTAAACAATGAAATACTTGTGGGTGAATAGATTGTGTTGACCTTTATTCATTGTATCAAGTATTTGTTACTCACTATATCTCAACTTGGTGCACAAAGGTTTTATTTTATACTAATGGTTAGACTAGTGTGGGCTCAATCATTAGGTTGGCTTGAATACGTATCTAACTCTCTTGTTTGCTTGATGTCATTGAAGGCATATATGCACATTTTTATTTGTTTATACTTGTAGGGTGGGTCCTACAGCATTGAGTCATGAACACCCTATGCTTGTCACCCATTCCTATTGTTACACACAAATTTATCTTATTATTTTCGTAGGGCATTCTCCAGTACGTTGAGCCCAATAGTATTGAATAACAAAAACTCAATGCATTTGCATGCAATTACCTTTTCCTAATACCATGTAGCATTTAAAGACTTGCTAATTCATTTCCTCAATGGACCAATGCTTTGCCACAAGGTGCACTAAGAATTTGTGCCCTCTTATTTCCAAATCTATATTTTTTAAACGCATGCATTTGTTTTATCCATGTGGGTATGTCTTTGGCATTGTATTGAGAAATGCTTTGTAAGAAAAGTCCAAATTTATACTGATACCTAAGAAATTGATACTGTGATGGAGAAGTCCTCATGATAGAGGACATGGAGGTGGTACTTGTTGATTCCAAAGAGAAAGAGATTGAGAAAGTATCTCCTTGAGGACATGAAGGTGGTGGTGGAGGTGGTACACATGAATGTTCGTGAGGAAGTGAAAGAAGTGCATTCAAATGCACATGATGAGTACCATGAGATGGTACTAAATGTGCAAGGCAAAACTGCAGATATGGGACCTGAGTTGGTTGCAGATGAGGAAGATGGGATCTTGATCAAGGGTGGATAGAAAAGTGAAAGAACTGACAGATGGTTTTTTTATTCCATCATGCAGATTGAGTTGAGCCAGGAAGAAAATTTTGCACCACAAGAGGAAACGCTATACAAAATCTTAAATGGAGTTGATGATAAGATCATGTTTCAAAGAACTGACATAGGAGTGCATGCCAGGGGGGAACTCATCACATCGGTTCATTATTGTTGTATGCTGTAGGCTTCTACATGAGTGTCTAAGTTAATTCTTATTCTCACTGTCACTCAATTGTAAATTACATTTCTAAGGTTTTCATGTGCACGAGTGGAAGTTGATTATTGCTATGCTCATATACATGGGTAGACAGATGTTTTGTCGACATGGGTGTGTCCCCTAAAGGCCCCTCAATGTATTAATGGTTCATTTGGTGGTGGTTTGGTGTCATTTTAGCAATGTTTTTTTTTTTGTATTGATGAAATGTGATTATAAAGAATAAAGTGCAGTCATAAAACTGCAGTGATAAACTATACAAAGTTGAAGAACCATTACAAAACAAAGAGTTGTACAAACAACCGCAGCTCTATAAAAACCAAGAGCTAAACTTCTGTACACAATAGTAGCTTAAAATGTCACAAAATGCTGAAATATTACATCAAGATGCCAAGCTATACAAAATTCTAAAGCACTATACAATCTGAAAAAAAAACTTAAACTTTGAACAATACAAACTTCTTTTTTGCTCAGCAATCGTTCAACTTGCAGCTTGATTTGTTGAATCTAGAAACTCAATGAGAGATTCTTCAAGGTTTCATTCTGGAGCATAGGCAATAGAGCAACAAGACAATAAAATATATCAGAGTAAAGCCTTAAAAATATAACTTCCTGATGATCATTATTATTAGTAAAGACAACTTTGCATCTATTTCTCCATATATGTAACAAAATTACATGTCTCACACCATCAACAATTCTATTAGCAATGTCTTAGCTATGCCTTGATCATCTCTCCAATTTTTTTTAGATGAATTTATTAGGTCTATTATGATGCAATCAAGCCCATTGATGGTTTTTATATGTTTTAATGTTGATTGGAATGATTTCCTAGCTACCATAGGGTTGTGAGCTACTAAAACAAGGTATTCTAAATGAAATGGTAGCTTCTTCTTAGTTGTTGGTGCATCCAATGCTAGGTATGGGCATGGTTTTTTTAAAGGTAGCATGGTTCTTTGATACTTGATTGAAAGGGTTATAATGGTTGAATTTAATGCCAAATTTATACTAATATTGGATGGATTTATAGACATGCTACTGCTGGTGGTTGTTTTCTGGCCATTAAGTCTTGATCAACTTCTTTGCAGTATATAGTTGCGTTTTTATTCTATGTATCATGCATTATTTCAATAAAAAAAATATTGGATGGATTTATGAATGAAATTGCTTTGTATTCTTGGTGAAGGATCCCCATACCTTGTTATACTAATTTGTAGATCCAAGATGGATCCCTTGGCCCTCCTAGTAGGATGTCCTCTGCCATAATATGCTAATAAAGATGATTAATTACAAAGATAATATTGTGAGATGGTTAGGGCCTTAATTTTTTTAATAGTGTTTTCAAATATACATGAATGTGAAGTTGTTGTTCTAATATGACTCCATGATTGAAATGCAATTATAACAATATAAATACATGATTTTAGTATGCAAGCAGGGTTGGTCTTTGAGCCAATTTTTTACTCTTGTTGTATGCTTACAATCTAAGGGACTAGTTGATGTATGTGTAGCATTACAAGCGATTAATGTTTCGTGAATGAGCTATAGGAAGGTGTAGTTAGTTTGGGTAGTTGCATGATCATATGTCTCCATGGAAAGTTATAATATTTTAGGGGAATCTTTGAACCTAGTTGTTGGATCTCTCTTATCACACTAGCTTGCCTAATGTAATAATGATGTGATTAATGTCACAACATTCTGATGCATTCCAAAATATTTTGTGTTGGTATCTCTTTGTTGCATATGGTATATTATTGATTTTAGATGCATTACTAAGTATGTGTGATGTGCAATATTTCCCTATTTTTTATGATTTTATTGCAGTCCCATATGGCTATCTTTCCTTCTTGCATGTTCATACTATGTTTACCATGGATTTGGCATTGGTCAGTTAGTTTAGGATTCTATATTCTCATTTTTATTTTATCTTTTAAATATATTTTGTACTTTAATTTGTTGTATTAGCTATGTGATTAACTTTAATTTTATAACTTTTTATATATCTCAAGTCAACTAGTGCTTAGGTTATACATATAGAGGGTTAAGTATCTATAATTCTTGCTCATCTTTATAGCTCATTGCTTTAGTAGTAAAGATCATTAACAAGATACTATTAGATAAACATCTAGAGGGTTGTGTTGATGGGATGCAAGATGCATATGTGTAAGAAAAGATGAGGGGATTCATTGTAAGATACACAATTAGTTTATATGGACTTGGGTGCATATGCATACTTATTTGTATTTACTATCAGATATGTCCAATAGGTTTATTCCTAATTTCTATTAGTCCATGGTAGTCAAATACTTGTTTCTATTAGCCTATTTTGATTTAATTGTTTTGTGTTGATGCCTCAAGTATCACCCTACTAAGTTTTATAAATATTAAGAAGAAGATATTTTCCCTAATCTCATGTATTGGCCCAAAATTGTTATCTCCTTAATGTGTCATCTATACCTAAGATATCTTGTTCTCCTTGGCTCAATTTGAGTGGTGCTAGAGGAGAGGGTTTGTAATTTTGAGAACCAACAAGGTTCACATCCTTTTTTAAGAGATATTGGAAAATATTTTAATTACACAAGACTATTGGTATTGGTGAGTGACATTGATCTTCAATTTAATTTTATCATCACACAAATAGTTTGTTGTGTCCAATTATTGTGACTCTTCCCTCATCTTGTAGATATGAGTGGCAACATAGAGGATCTACCCATACTCATAGCTTCCTTTGGTTGCAAGAAGTGCTAAATATTGAAGGCTTGGATTTGACTAGTCCAAAGGTAGTCCAAGATGTTGTGTAGTACATCAACATGCATGTTTCTACATTGAACCCATGATCAAATAACTAGAGGTAACAAATAGTGCACCACTCTATTCTTGATTACTATTGTTCGCTGGACATACCAACAATCCTTGCATCCAACCCCTTGGAAGAACTACATAGAGTTATTAGATTGTGTTTAATGACACAAAAGATATAGCGAGGAAACATGCTTGTAGAGAAAGGGGTCATCAATGGTATTTTGCTACAAAGATCCTAGGAAATTGTAAATACCATTTACTTTGGTTACAAGTGATAGTTTCTTAAAATGATGATAGATTAAACATCCACAAACCCACATCTCTTTTAATTTTGTATGCAAATGTTGATTTCCAACCTATGACATCTTGTCTTGTAGCGTTCAAATACATTGCTAAGTGCTACAATATAGAGCATCAATTTGAAAGCTATCACCAAAATTTGAAGTGCATCTAAGAAATTTTGACTCAAAAAAGCTAGTTTCTACTACATTTCATAAATTTATAATTTGGACTCTTATAGATTGTGATATTAGTGCACAAACTTATTAAATTACTAATTAAAATATGTAGCCAATCCTTCATTTCTTTGAGTGTGGATAGGAAAATCTTGTGTCATGTACATTTAGCTCAAGAATATACAATAACTACCTCAACCTTCATTAACAAAGTTAAGGGGTGACCTTTAGCTTTGGAATCATTGCCACTAATTGAAGTTAGCAAAAAACTAGACTTGTTATGAGTTACACACAACCAACAAGTGGATAAAAAGGGAGATTCCAAATGTTCATGTGTTGCCACATTTCACAACTATTGCCACATTTCACAACTATTCCTTCTAAGAACAATGATGTGTTTGAGTCTTTATGTTGGAGTGACCTTCTACTATACTTTCCTTTTTGTGACATTCTTATTGAAATTGGGTCATGTAAGCAAGAGATTGTCACCCATTGAGAAGGCATGACTGACACATACTATGCATGGCATGTTGATTGCACACCTCTAAAATTAGCTACCAACAAAGGTAATGAACTTATGTATTGCAAACCAAAAGAAAGAGAACCACATGATACAAACAAGTGGTAGCTCTTGTCATGCCTCCACCTAGGGAATGCCACCATTTCTGACATAGAGATGGCTAGTTGCTAAGACTTTGAAACTAGCCACAATTAGACTATTAATACATTTTCCCTCTCCTTGATGAATAATCTATTTTATTTATTGTCTCCAATCATTCAACCTAACCATTCAACCCATTGGGTTGAACAACTTCAAACTAGTTTATGTCTAGCAAAGGACAAGATTTATTTCAATCAATAAACTAATGTCAACATTGTTGTGAACCATTATTCTCTATTAGGAATGCAATCACCACTTTGAATTATCATACACGATACTATGATATTAGGAAAATAATACTTGATTAATAACATTAAGATAACAATTTCTACAAATGCACCCCATGTATAAGACACCCTTGCTATTGATCGCCCCAACAAGAGTGGCCACTTACAACACAATACATCAACCATTCATGCAACACTAGCAATCCATAAAACACATGGTCTAATAATTAATAGAGCAACAATCAACATTGAAATACATGAGTGCTAAGTGGACCATTCATTATCATGAAAGATGGGTTCTTATGAACCACTACTCATGAAACATGGGTCAATGAATTTGACTCAGAAACTACAAGGTTGAATCTTGATAGCAATATCACAATTTGACACGCTATGGAAAATACCTCCTTATTAATTGAAAATAAATTCATTAATATCTCACCTTCACAATAATGTTCTGAGTTTGAAGATTATTAGATTTACTAATATCTCTTATGTTTTTCTTCTAAAAATATAGATATGTACAATGTAATTTTATAAAGACAAGAGAACAACTATCCTTAAAAGATGTCCAAAAAGAAATCTAATTAATTCATAAAAATGAAATGAAATAGTGAAATGTCCCATACCAATAATAGCATTACCTAATGAATCCATAACATCTCTCAAAATTTACACAAAGTAATGTCTAACCTTTGGGTTCAATCATTGAGCTAATTTGGACATAGAAAAGTGGAGGGTTAAGTCTTATACCTAGGGTAAGTGGAGGGTTAAGTAGGTATTATTGGAATGATTTATTTATATATATAACGTGCATCTAGCCACTTTAATGTCAAATCGCGTAAAGTAAAACAGTGTAATTGTACGAAAAGTTAAAATGTATAATGAACTTTATTTTTGTTTTATTCCTTAAAAGTTTGCGCCATGCGACCACAGTCTTAAAATCCCGAAGTTCTCGCCGCAACAAACGAGTGGTGTACGAATATAACATTATAAAAGATAAGGGAGATATAATGGGTTATTCACCATATCTTTTTGTCGGGTGATTTAGGGTTTGAAATTGTATTCAATGGTTAGGTATTTACATTGGATTGTGTTATGTTTTTAGTATGGTAGGAGAGGATCGGTAGTTGAGCATTTAACTTTGTGTTTTTCAAAATCTTATGTGGAAATTTAAAAAATTCTAATTTTTTTACAGTAGCTTGTTTGGCACTGTTCCCTTATAACTAAGGTTTCAAGACCATATCATCAAATATGATGCCACATCAACATGCTTTTTGTCGAGGTGTCCAAAAAAAAAAAGTGAGACCGATACTTGTGCACTAAATCATGTTTTATTGGTGTTGATGTGGCATCACATGATTTGTTGCTTTTTAGATCTAAGGAATACATATTATTCAATTATTGGTAGTTATCATCAACACTAACAACTTTAAAGTCACAACTATTGGTTCAATATTGTTAAAAATATTGGGTATTAAATCAACAAATGCTATAACAACAATAACAATATTTCATGGCTGATCCCGAGCTTCTCGAAACCCTACGCAGTGGTCCGCCCTCTCAAGGTGGTGCTATTGGCGCTGACGCGTGAATGGTCTCTGCATCGAAGCGTGGAGCTTTAACAAATAATGACTCTAGTTTAGGCCCGGCGGTGGTCGCGCCGCACCATTTTCCGGGCCGACATCAGCGGCTCCGAATGGGAGGGAAAAATGGAGGGTTCATCCCTATCTCCAATGTAGTTTTAGTGGATCTCAAGGCAAGACAGAAGAGGAAATAGAGGAGAACATTTCTGAAGCTCTTCGAGACTGAGTGATTTGTTGATTCAAGGGCTTTTGGCCCAATCTCCCTCAACTGCATTCTTGGATTTCCAACGAATGGCAGCCTCTAATCTCTGGTAAAAAAATTATTTTCCCCATGGCTAAGGGGTTTTTTGTGGCTAAGTTTGACAATTCTCAGGACAGAAACATTATTCTTTGTGACAATTTTTTTAGCTAGGAGAATAAATTTTTGTTGATGATTAAGCCTTGGCATGCTGATTTCAACCCTGCTTTTGAAACTTTTAGCAAGATCCCGATTTGGGTATGGCTGCCTTACCTTCCCCTCCACTTATGGTTTGACCCCCTTTTGGAAGAAGTGGGTGATGCCCTAGGTGATTTCTTGTTGGTAGATGTTGCTACTTCTGACATACTTCATTCCACCTTTGCCCGAATTTTGGTTGAAATGGATGTTTCTTGCTGAAATTTTAATTAAAACTTCAAAGGGTTCTTGGATACAATCCTTGGACTATGAAGGGATTCCCTTCCGCTGTAGAAGATGTTTTAAAACAGGTCACGCTGCTGCACAATGTGGTTTCGAGAAAAATTCTTCAACTTCTTGGTGGAAAGGTGTCTCTCAACAACATTATACGGTTGAGAAGAATGTTGATCAACATAGGAGCTTTTCTGAGGTGGTTGCCTCAGAATCACAAGCTCGTGAGGTATCCCCTTCGGATGTCTCTTCTGGTGGGGTTGCTGAAACTGAACATCTTGTTGAAACCCCTAAAGTTCGTGAGGTGGCTGCTTCTGAATCTCTGGGTCTTGGGACACCCCCTCTGGTCGTCTCAAATGGCGGGGTCGCTAAGGCAACCCCTATTGAGTCAACACTTGCCATTTCAAGGGAATGTGCTTCGGCTTCCCTATCTGGTGGCTCTTCAGAAAAGTCTTTATCTGTGCAAAGGAATCAAGATGTAACCCCTAATACTTTGGTTGTTGGCTTTCATCTTCATGAAAGTAGCGAGCTGGTGTGGCACGGTAAGGCGGCGCAAGTGGAAGATGGTTGGATCATAGTTAAGGGAAAAAAAGATAAATCCTCTCGGTCATCTTTCGACATGACTCTCCGCTCCCACAAGAAAAATGTTAAATGTAAATCTTAATTGGTCTTGTTTTGGAGCTGGTCTTTTTTGTTGGCTGCTTGTCTTTTCTGCAGCCTTGCTCTTTTTTGTTAAAGGGTTCCGGGTCCCTTCAAAATCTATTTTTTCCTATATCAAAAATAAATGCTATAACTATTGAACATGTTCAACTACTTGGTCCTTTCCCCTAACAATTTTTAAAAAATATTATTTTGTTTATTTAGTATTAGGGGAGAGGATCTAGTATTTAAGCATTTTAATTTTGTGTTCGTCAAAATTATACGTGTTGATTTGAATCGTTATTAAAGTTTTTTATAGTAACTTCTAAGTAAGTTTCTTGTTTAAAGTTAAGGTTTTAGGTTCATTTATTAGATATGATGTCACTTCAACATGCTTTTGGTTGAGGTGTTTAAAAAGATTGACTGAAATAAAAATGTTTGATTGATTGGTGTGCATTAAGTTATAATAGTTTTGCATAAAGTCATGTTTTTGTTGGTGTGACAATGTGACATCACATGATTTGTTTTTTTTTTTAAAATTTGATGAGCAAATTTCAGTTAATTATAAGTAATAATGGTCATCACTAACAACCTTGAAGTCACAATTAGTAGCGCTATATTGAGATTTAAATCTACAAATACTATCACAACTATTGAAACACATTCGAGTATTGAGTTCTTTCTCCTAATGTATGAATACAATTGCTAAACATGCATTCAATATTAAAATGTAATGAATGATAGGTTGGAGAGATGTGTAGGTGATTGTGATAAATTAATTTTGTTACTTTGAGTATTTGAATAGAATCATGACCATGATTGTTACCTTCGATCACAATCATTAATTGTGTTGTTTTGAGTTTTTGGATACAATTATGACTACAATCATTACCTATGGTTACAATCTTATCTTTTTTCCAAGATCATGTTTTTGACATCTAAAAACCTTTAATTTTTTAATTTGAAATCAATGACTTAGGCCCTGTCCTTAAATATAACAACTTAGATCCCAATTCATGCAATTTAGTGTTCAAGTTGACAAACAACACTTATTCTTTTAAAAAAAGTTAGCTTGGAATAAGAACAACATAAATTTTAATTTTGAGATGAGATCATGCCAATGTCCTATCCAAGGGAGAAGACCACATTAGCAAATGTGGCTTGATAAACATATAATAATTGTTTTAAAAATAAATGAAAGAATAGAGGGGCTTAACTCTAAAACAAATTATAGAAAATGAATATGGCTATTCCTATGTATTGATTTGATACCTCCTAAAAATGAATAGCATTAGTATTCTATATGTCTTAGAATTAGAATAGACAATTAGTAACATGAAGTTTCCACAATCCATGATAATGGTGTCGAGATTTTTAGATTGAAATTGTGTGTGATTTTTTACATCAATGTTTCAAATCATACTTCACGATCCATCATTAGGATAAGATGCAGATAGAGAGAAGAATGAAATAGGCAGTAGTAGACCTAGATAGATAAATAGGTGAGGGGGTTGAAGGGTTGGAAGACACTAAACCTAAAAATTGGAGGAAGAGCAATATCTAATGAGTTCAAAGGAAGGAAGAGGAGAGAGGTAAAGTTGAGAGGAGAAACCATTGATCCAATAACAAAAAATACTTGATAATATAAATAATAATTTATTTCGTTTTTATCTTTACATTTTTATATATAATGACATATTCTATTATATAGTATTATAGGCTATTATTTATATATATAAATATAAAATAAATATTATTAAGTTAATATTATATATAAAACATTTACACATATTATAATTATATTATATAATAGTATTATATGTTAGATATAAAAACAATGTAATTATTATTATATTATGTAATATTTATTATATTATATTATATATTATATAATACTAACTATTAATAATATATAATAGACTATTAAAATATTAACATAAACTATGAATAATTATAGCCTAATATTAACTTATAAGTTATTTTAACCATGTGATAAAATGATGAATTTCAAATGTTTACAAAGAAAATCTCGTTAAGAAAATGTCATGTTGGAAAATTTCAAGAATTTAAGTGCTACGGGATGTCCTTCTGCAAAATTTTGGAAATTTTGGTTGCTATGGGATGTCCTACTAGATGTCCTATTAGGAATTTTTGGTGCTACTATATATTTGAGGGGATCTTGGTTGCTACTGCACATTTGAGGGCATGTTTGACGCTACTACACATTTGGGGAATTTTTGGCGCTACTACACATTTCGGGATTATTTGGCATTACTACATATTTAAAAAAAAATTGGCACTACTACACATTTGAGGCAATTTTGAGCACTACATATTTGTTCTAATAAGACATAAAGCACCCATTGAGCCATAACTTGCATATTTTTTGAGTATTTTCCAAAATTTCAAAAGGTACTCGTTATTTTTCAGTGTTCTTTCCATCCATGCTAAATTTTAACCATTTTTGGGTTTTAAGTTTATGAAAAATTTCCAAGTGATTTTGACCATTAGGGTAATTGACTCTAAGATTTGGTGGACTTGGATATACTGCCAACACTACAGGGCAAGCTAAACCTAAGCCAAAAGGGGGGTCCTTATTTTTCCAAAAGCAAAATGGGGTGTGTTTTGAGACTACACAACAATACCTTCTACATATGTTTCACATCATGTGATGATAATGTATATACACATGATTACAATATCTTTGAGTAGTGATTTTATTCTTTGAAAAAAAAGGTTGCATTTTGTGTGCTTTACCTAATTAAATTTTAAGCATTATACTCAAGCTATATATTTAGGTTAGGTAGATTAATCTCTTGACTATTTATTTATAATCCTCAACATTTTGTAGGAGCATTTTATTCATTAACACTATTAATATTATAATAGTGTTTATTTATTAACATGGCTTTGAATGAATATATGTATATCAACATAAGGTGCCCATTTATTATGTTATCTTTCTATCTAAAAGGAAATAAAATCAACCTTTCCTATAAATCTATGATAAGTAAATTTCATATGTAATGATTAGTAATGACCTTAGGATTATGACTTGAGATGAACAATAAGCACACTTTTCAAATGAAAAAAGGTGGGGATATCTTTGTTGTATACAATACTCTATGATCTAAAACTATGTTTTAGGATCAAATTTGAAATGATAAGCTCTAATGGATCATAGACTATTCTATTTTTTCTCTAGATTGAATCCACATGTGTACAATGACCTTCATTATAGATTTGATGATCTATACCAGAAATATAACTTAAACACAAGTTATGTTTGGAATCTACTCACCTTACTATTTGGAAACTATGTTTGAAAAATAGGTAGTGTTGATGAACACCCTTGGGAGTTTTCTAAGTGAGTATCTTCTCTTTATGTCAAATACATGGTCTAAATTAATATTTTTAACATTGATTTAAGACACATTAAACAACCATGCAATATTAATTTCTTGTAGCTAATGATACAAATGTTGATGTAAATTGATGATGCAATGTGATGCTCTTAGAAAATCGATAGAAATCATTTGTTATTGGATGCTAAAAAGTGAATTATGGTTTTTCATTTATATGTAACACCCTAGCACATAAATTAACACATTTTATACTCAAGTTGGAAATTAATAGATAGTAGGAAGGGAATCAACGTGGCTTGTATTTAAATTTAGATTTTAGGAATCAAGGGGTCATTTATGCATTATAAGTTTGACTTGAGCATAATTTTTTTTTGTAGATTTGAGCCAATATCATATTTATTTCATAGATTTGACCTAAGATAATGAATAGGTAAAATGTATCTATTAAGTTTGGACTCTTAGAATGTGAAGGTATAATTATATTATATTCATGTTAATCAAATTTGTACATTAAACTTTGAGTGGATATAACCTTTGTGCAATTAACCTAGCCCACCAAACTTGAATTAATTTTGATTTTCTTGTAGAGACTATTATGGTTTTCCATGTAAATTTACTTTTGAATGGCCTATATGTTGACCAAGTTCACTATCATTAGGTTAAGAAAACCTTAAATAGTATATTTTTTTTTGGTATTAACTATAGTTTATCAATATCAAAAGGATCTTTTACATCATGGTTTTTTATATATGAAAACCTATAGCAACACAAAATTTATAACAACAAAGAATTTATAGGATTCTATGTAAGGCATCATTCATAAGTTTTAAGTTTGAAAATAGAGAACTAAACCATAATAGCTAATATATTTTGCTATGTACATATATGTTTCAAAAATTTATACTTTCACTACAGTTATCCAGATCATTCTACCCAAATGGTGGATTTATAGTTAATAGATTTGAATTGTCCTTTGCAATGATTTTTGGCTTTGATTGTGTGATAATTTTTGCATCAATGTTTCGGATCAGACTCTGTGATCCATCATCACACAATCAAAGCCAAAAATCATTGCAAAGAACATTATGGATTGTGGAAACTTGATATCATTAATAGATTTGAATTGGATCTCACCACCTCCACCACTAGTTATTCACCCTAGTTCACAAAAGAACTCAAACCTCCCTATAATCTTATATCTATTTTTAAAGTTTCTAGCTTGTATTTCTTGTTATATTCTCTTTAAAATTCCAAGTAGTTCTTTTGAAAAGGAATGCTATCATTTTTTTGAATGACCAATGTCTCGCATATTCAATCTCTCTTTTGTTGACTTCTACCTTCCCATCTTTCAACAACTTTATGAATGTCTTTGGAAATCTCCATTGTTATAGTTACTTGCACAAAAATAGTATAATATTGAGTCTTCTAAAATTCTCTGTAAGTGCTCTCTTTTTACCTTGAAATCTTTCCTCGTTTCTTTCTTTCCATAAAAACCACAAAATTTTAGTAGATAGTAAGAGCCAATTTATAAATTAAGAGATTTATCTAATCCCTCTATTAGACCAAAAATAATTTACTACCACTTAACGTTTCATGTTTCTCCCTAACCCCCCAAGTCGACAAAGAACATGTTCCAAACTTCTTTTCCAAAGAAACATTCAAAAATGATATGAGTATAATTCTCAAGCTTTCTACATACCTCACAAAATTCTATTTTTGAAGTAGAGAATGAATAAGGAAATTTTTGCAATATAACAAACCATTTAAAGTAGGCTTTTGTGGGATCTAAGGTATTATTCCAAATCCATCTAATAATTTTTGTGCAATTTTTATCTCCATCTCCAATGTTCCAACATTTGAACTTAGATGTCTAGTGGTATCCTGAGTGTCATACAATGCTTTATAATGGTTTTGGGTTTTAGTTTAGATAAATCAAATTCATCTATCCATTTTTAGCTAGCCAAATTATCACAACAACGGTTATAGTTACCAAGGAAATGAATGTTTTTACATGTCTCTCTTAGAACAAAGTATGTTCTTCATTGGGTAGGGGTAGATCATACTCTGTTATGAGAGTAGCCAAATATTTTAATTGAGAGTTATAAATAATATCCTTAAAATAGTTAATACCTTTGTTTTCCCATGCTTTAGTAGATAATCCTTGTATTAAGGCAATAGGCTTCCCTTTATGTTTCAAATTCCACCATATTGAACTAGAGAAATAAATTTTATTTTTTTCTTTCTCCACCTTATTGTAGCATCAAAAATTATCATCCTTGACAATTTTGCACTAAGTTTAGCTCCCCCTATGTGTTTGGACCTAATTATGTATTTAATTGCATGTTTTATAAACATCTTTAGAAAATAAAACAATGGGAAATAAAACTAAGAATTTAATATTTTTCCCCGACACTTTAGACCCCAAAAAGAATGGGTCTGGTCTAGGGTGCCCCACGCCCTAGACCACCTCTTTTTGGATCCAATTTGAATGTGTCAGTGTTGGTATTTTATTAATTGAATTTCCAATTTCATTTTTCAACCATCGGTATTTAATTTTTGGGAAATTAGAATAATTGCATATAAATAGTAGTCTTTTTCATCATTTGAAATCCTAATGAGATCTGGAAAATATATTGAGAAAAAATGAAGATCCTAAACTCAGTTAAGAGCATTCAAGGTAATAATTAGTAGCATTACTACAACACTTTCATCAATCAAATTTAAGCTTGCAAGACATCAATGAGAATAAGGCCATTTATGTGCAAACCCCAGAGAACACACACACAATGCAAATAATTTTCTTTTAAATAATTAAATTAAACATGTAATAACACTTAACCATAATAACATAGCACATTACATAACATTAACACACTTAGTTCTCTGGGGCACGCGAGGTTACATCGCAACAACTAAACGAAAATAAAGATAAAGATTACAACAATATTATTTATATTAAAATAACCATGAATAAGGATATATCCAAAACCATGATGCGAGTATAATAAACATCGCATAATTACATCCATGATAAATCTCTTAATAAAGAAACAAATAATCCTAACTATTACATCATTGTTTTAATGTTACATTACCATCTCTGATAATTGAATTACATTGAATTTCCCAACCTGTGGGATTTGATACAAGAACAATGAACTTTGAACTACCAAGTGAATCGCACAACTCCAACTATGGAAATGCCGAGAAGACAAGATGCTGATGGGGAACCCAATGGGTGCAGAAAGCACGCTCCACTCCAACCATGTGAATTACAAGTAACTCACCCCGTGCTCAGAGGTGACGAGGAAGAAAACCCAACCATGAATGTCAATCCGACTCAACAACAACATAGCACAAAACAAGTACAACTCAAGGCATACAATGAACAACCATCAACATTCACAAATCACATAACACATTAAAACTATGAAACTCATCACAATTAAACAAAGCATCACCAATTATACAAGTAACTAAATGGCAATCATAAACCAAATTCACAAGAATCAGAAAACAACATAACGAGTACGATATCCAGAAGAATCAAAACAACATCCAAAATACATTTCCAAATAATTCTGAACAATAAAAGAACATGATTCCATATAAGTCTAAAACAACAATTCGGTACACAAATTCCAGAGGCAACAAGAAATAAGACAAATGGGTGTCAAGTGGAGAGGGTCATCGCATAGCTCTCATGGGATCCCCTGGCACTTCCTCCAACTGAGGTGTCGGCACCCATCTATGGATTTTGTAGCCCTCGAAAACAACATAAAGATACAATATCCAGAGGCAACTAAAACAAAGCACAAGGGTGTCAAGTGGAGAGTGTCATCGATAGCTCCTATGGGATCCCCCGACACTTCCTCCAATCCATACCACCCATCTATGGATCTCCTGCCCTTCCTCCTAACTCCAGGCTACACACCATAGGGTAGCTAATGCGGAGCCAATAGTCTCTCGTGAAGACTAGACTATGACTATGCCGACCACGGCCTTCTCAGTCTATCACTAGTCTAAGGTAGCCCTAATGCATAGCCGAGGAAACCAATGTTTTATTATCTTGTGTTTTTAAACTACCCAACCCCTAGATTCTATTGTTTAGGTTATCACTTGTTTAACTACTCTTCGTGGGTTATCCTCGAGCCCTTCCTCATCCAGTAGGCCGGGCGCTCAATGGCTATTTCACTTCCTACGACTCTAACATAAATCAAAACTAGGCAAGGGTTGTACTGCTATAGACAAAGCAAATAATCTCAAGACCAAACCATGCGAGGCATTACCCATATCGCTATAAACACATAATCAAAGTCTCACCAAGTTTCGTACAACCCTTTCAAATTAATGATACTAATATCTTGCCATGTCAAGAGCACATAAGATGACGAACATTCACCAACAATAAAACAAGCCTTTGGAAGACTCTAAAAAGGCTTACACTAGGATTTCCTCATCAAAGAACTAACAATAGAAACAAGATATCAAGAACGAGTCAACAAACATAAGGTAGTGAGTGGCAACATCCCAATGAAATCTTCACAATTAAATTTGATACACTCTCGAGTGGTATCCAAGGGAGACCTCTATTTCTCCTCCTAGGTTACCCAACCATACATTACACAATGATCTTACAATTTGACTCAAAACAAACTTAAACAAGATCAATGATTAACACAACAGAACGATCAACCAATGCACAAACTTAATACGGAAATTAGTCCACTCAATAAAGAAATCAATCCAACAATTCAATAGAGGCACTACTTTCACGTTTCACATAACTCTTTAACTTAACCACAAGATCTACTCCACACTTCTACATGTTTTATTGATACCCAAAAATACCATTGCACATATAGGTTCATACCCTTAAAAATACAAACTTATAAATGTATTTCTTATAGAAAGGGCCTAATAATATTTCATCAAATTATATCTAATTTTCCAATTTTCTCTGAATTGCTTGTTTACAAAATACTAACTCCCTTAAATCGAAGAAACTACCTAAAAACTACTTACCCAAGGCTAACAAATTTTAAATTACTTATAAAAATAACACCATAACCCACTCCTTTCTATATATTTTACTTCACCTATCTAAAAAAAATCAATTACTCTCAAGGCAAAATTATCTTTTCCCAAAACATTTCTTTTTAGAAAATTACCCTATTATTCAATTTTATTCAAAATAATCCACACAACCCAACATCCCTTTTTATAAATAAATAAATAAATAATTCTAATCAATTAAAACAATATATATATATATATATATATATATATATATATATTAAAATATATAAATATATATATTTAGCTACACTGATCATATAATAATGCAAACAACTCATGCCAATTAACATATATATAAAAAATTATTTATAACCAATTAAATTTCTTTTCTTTTTTTTAAACTTTATAAAGAATTATAATATACACATGAAACGAAATTTGAAACCGAAATTAAAATAAAATTAAATAAAGTAAAAAAAAAACATAAATAAATCAAAACTTGCCATGGCTTATTAAAACCTGCCACGGCTGGTACAGCAGCCTTACGGCTGCGCACAGCAGTCCGTAAGGACTACTGTGGCTGCCGCGGCCCACTTGGGACAGGGGCGGGGTACGGCCCAGCCGTCCCCTCCCTAATCCCTATAATAAAAAAAATACTTTCATCTCAAAAAAAAATTCGATTTCAAATTTTTTTTTTTTTTAAAAACAACTTTCATTTTATATAAATGTATATATATATTTTTTAAAAGCACGAAAACCTAAATGAAAATTCGTTCGCCTGTACAGATTTCAACATTTTCAGTTTTCGTTTTCTATAATATATAAACACTTTCCATACAAAGATATATAAATAATAAATCTCACTTTATATATATATATATATATATATATTTCTATGAATATATATAAATATATAAATAAAATTACATAAATACAGATAACTCAATTTTTTGTATAAAATACAGAATCATCACACAATTAAAATACATATTACAGATAATCATTAAAATAAAATTTCATATTTATTCAAATACAAGGATTGATCTTTTCCTCAAAAAAATAAGAGAGAGAAATTGGGCGGAATTCGACAGATTCTCTTTTCAGTTTTCTTGCAAAACAAGATTTCTAATGTCAATATGAATTTTCTTTTCAAAGGAAAATCTATTTGTTCATTCATTTTCCTAATCTTCAAAGAAATCATTTAAATATAAATCACAGACAGATTCTTTTTGTTTATTTGCAACACAAATTCATTCAAATCATAATTTTTGTTTATTTTGCAGATTCAGAGAATCTAAGATAGAGACAGGAACCTGGAGTCCTGCGCTTCTTTGAGAATCTGATGAAGCCCGTTTGATTCTGATGACTACGAAGAGCTCCCTGTTCGTGCTTCCAAATCTCCTCTACAACATTTTGCCTTCGAACTCGAGCCCGATTCTTTATTCAGAAAACTCTCCAGGACAACACCAGTAACAGATTGATAATCCCTTTCTAAAACTCTTCTCACAATATAGAACAAAATTTGAAAAAATCTTTTCTAAGATTCAAAATTACATAGTCAATATCTTGTGCAACCTCTGTGACAATAATCCTCTGTCTGTGACCAACCCCCAAAATTCCTAATTAAATAAAAATATATTGTCCAACTCTCACAAAAACTCAAAAAAAATCAAAAATAAAATAAAACAATTCTTTAAAAGCCAGCTTTTTACCCAGATCTGTATTCTCATTTGCTCTCTCAACTTTTTTTGTTCTTTTATTTGTTTTATTGCTTTAATTTCTATTTTTGCAACTTTACTTGCACATCACAATACTTATTTAATTTAAATAAATTATTCTAATAATTATCCTCCACCAGATAATTGATTAAAATAATTAAAACACCTTTAATATTTAATTATCAATTAATTGAAATATATGACTTTCAAAAATAATTAAAATCATCTAAATATTTATAAAGAGTTTAAATCTAACATTAAAACAAACAATTATTTCCATCATTAAAATCTAATACACCACAATATAAAAAGAACCAACATTAATCAAAATACGACCAAAAATACAAAACACAAAGCACAAATGACGACAATTACACAAAATGAACAATACCAATCAAACGAGACGATCTGACATCATGGGACGGGAGGACTTCATCGTCACCTCTGCTTCAACATTTAACCGTTGGGCTATTGGTGCTCGCCCTATCCTGCCGAAGCAGGTGGAATCGAGACTTGTACCCTAATGGTAATTCTGCATACAAACGTAAGTTGTGTACATGTGCATATATATATATAAAATAAAAGCATTAAATCGAAACATTGTGTTGTGAGAAGGAATCGCAGCGTAACAGAGCACTCGCAAGCGAGTGATGCTACACTGTCCTTCATCACCTATATCTTAACAATTATAATTTAACTGATAAAATAACATTTCTAAACTAACAATTCATCTCATGACCTAATTCATTAAATCACTGCATCATAACATAGTTCTGAAAATCAACTAATATAACCAACCATAATGTCATATGAAATAATCATGTTCATAATGAAATAACAACATCATCTAACGTCTAACTAACCAAATCAACCAATAACAGTATCATCACAATCACAAGTAGCAAACGAACGCATAGAAAAATAATAAATCCAAACAGTAAGAGGAGGGGTATTACATATTGGCCATAATAACTAATGGTGCCCTCCATGACTAGTTATCCAATGTCTTGACAATGAAGAAACAATGTCCAATCTTTCCATAGTTCCAACATTTTTCCTTGGACTTACTAGGATATTTAGATCTACCACATGATTTAGATCTAGACTTTTCTTGTTTCTTATCCTTCTTGCCAAATTATTTTTATCTACTATGAACAACTAGATCCTCCATGGAAGATTCAAAAGTATTTATTCACTTTTTAAAAAAAATAAATGATGCTACCATCTCATCCATTTTCAACTTGGTGGTATTGCTTCCAATATCCATAACAAGGTGGTCCAATGAATCTAGAAAATAACATAGAAAATTCATACAACAATCCTCATTCATTTTTATTCAAACATTTAGTGCAACTAGGTAACAACAATAGTAAATGTGTTCAAGTGTTTAGCCACATATCCACCAACCTCCATCCTAAAAGTATATAACTTATTTCTTAAAAAGATTTTGTTAAGTAGAGATTTAGCTTAATAGAAATCTCTTCATGTACATTCAACAATACTAAATCAAACAAAAAAGTCCTAATGAGACCCTTAGATTTTCTATCTATTTTTTCATAGTCTTCTTGTGACATTGTATTAGGTTTGGATTTATATACTACATCCCAATAAGAATACCCTCCATCTTGACCTTCCAAAGATCAAAAATTATGCTTGAAAATTTCTCCATTTCTATTCTAGTTGTGTGTTCCATCTCTTCCTATAATAATATTAAACCCTTTTGTGCAAGCTCCCACTCAAATGAAGATTAGTACAAAAGACCCTCTACCCAACACTTGCAATTTGAGTTGATCAAGGTTTGATACTAAATGAAAGGAAATAAGACATGTGGAAATGCTTACTAAACTAATATTTCAGGAGTGTATTGTACAAATTTTAGATCTTGGAATGCATGTAAAAATTGATAAGATAATCTAATGTTATTATGATGTGTAAGATAATATTTTAATATTTCAAGGTATAGGAGTTACTTTTGATGATTTATATGGTATGTAAGAGCATTAATATGGGGATTATATTAGAACCTTGACAATCATGATGATAATAATATGACGTGTGTTATAAATCATCCCTGAATAGAGGAATGTGACAAATTGGGGTACCTAATTTAGAATATTAAATATGATAAATTATAAAAATTTATAAAATTATTAAGGAATATTTTAAATATAATGTAGAATTCAATCTTGGTATGGGACATTAGAATTTGGCCATGGGTTTTGGGTGTCATACTACTCACGATTTTCCAAAACCATTGGATGGTTTCCTATTTGTGACTCTTCTATATATTGGGGAGCTTGGATGATGTTTTTCATAGTGTATTATAGGATTGTTATTATTTTATTGAAATAACTCTAGGATTTAATGTTTGTGATACTCTTGTAAGGGAATGTACCTAAAGTTGTATGTACTAATATTTTATTGTAATATATTTCTTTTATTTTTTAGACCAATATTTTCATCTTAAAAGAGTTGTGCAATAGTTAAATTATGAGTTTTATATCTATTCCATGCATGTGCATCTCAATACATTAGATTGCATGTGTAGTTTTTCTATTACAAATTGTTAGATCTAAGCTTTTGTGAATTTTCTCTCCTCATAGATTAGCATAAGAATAATTTTTGTACCTTAGCTTCTTTTCAATTAAAAGAAAAGTTAGGTAGTAAAATACCCACCAAAAATACTTTTTCCAAATCTAATTAATTTAATTAGAAAAATTAGGAAGATAAAGGAAATTATGCCAGAGTTTTAACTTACTAGAAACATAAATCTACAAATTGAACTCCTACTACAAGAATTTTTTATATTTGTTCAGCCTAGTGAATGGTTAAGCCTAGTGAATGGTTAATAATGTGAGTTAAATTTTCCTATGTTCTACTTTTTTATGTCATTCAATTCACCTTTTCATCCCTTTCCATACCACACCATGTCGTTTTCACCATTTTCCACCATAAATATTTAGATTATAAATAAATAATATTTAATATGTTAAAACAAATATTGATTGAATTTATTAATTATGTTGCCTTTTGAGCTATGACAAGACATATTATGTTAGTTGAACATAATTATTTGCAATATGATCAATGGAGAAGAAGTACTATGCAATCATGGAGCCCGTGGACATCATACATAATCAAAGTTTTTTTTTTTAGCAATTGATAGTAGAATATTTTATATGGTCACAAATTATTATTTTTTATCTTATTGCTAAGATTATATTTATTTTTTTGTATATTAATTATTTTTAATATTTAAGAATATTATTAAGTGTATAATCCTAACAAACATAAGTTGTATTTAGTATATTTTTTCTACCATATCCTATAAAATCCCTTAAAGGAATGGTAATAGAGGATATGCCATTACAAATAAAACTACATAGTGTGGTGTTCACTTCCTCTTTGATAAAATATATGTTATAAGTTTGGTATTGTCATGATAGATTAAGCTAACATCATACCATCTCAAACACAAAGGCATGAGGCAAGGCCCACTCAAAAGATAGCACAATTTGATGGTTAATTGTCATTTTTCTTTCTATAGAATGGTTTGGTTTATCTATATATTTCCATTGTGAATAATATGTTAAGTAAAGAATATTAATGTCATGAAATAAGTGATTTATCTTAATTTATTTCATGGTTTTTGTAACAAAAATTGTTATATTGATTTGATTTCTTTAGCAGTAAATTATTATAATTATTACTAGAAATTTTCTTGTAACCTTTTTAGTTTCTATTCTTGTAGTCTATTTTTTTTTATCATTGCTTCATATATAATTATAGTTCAATATAATTCCTATAGCATTCCTTGTAACCAATAATAGTTTTTCCTATAGATAGTTAAAAAGAATTCTTAGGAGATTAGCCTTAACCTTATCTTTCTTTTATTAGAAAAACCACATATATTAATTCAAATATAGTACCTACATTCTGTATGCACATAACCATTACATTTTTTGCAATTTTGTACAATCCTAAATTGACATAAGATTAAACTAAACCATAATACTTTAAACACATTAATATCAAACTTTAAAATATATTTATCCTTTAAATCTATTTTATAACCTTCATCAATTGTATCCAATTATCCAACTAGCTTGTATTGGGTTGTTGATACTGTGACAAGGCCCATTATGCCAAAGATTGTATTATGGAACCACTAAGAAAATTTATGTAACAATTCCTAACTAGTATAATGATCTACAAACTTCATTGGTGGACTTTGATGATAAAATAGCTAGGAAATAAATTTCCATCCCTGTAGATTTATGGGCTACTACTTGTTTCATTTCCCCTAATGTTTTTAATTGGCGTGGGATCCCAAAAAAAAAAAAAGTGTTTAAGAGAAGAAAAAAGTACGGAATTTTTCATCGATAGAAATTTTCAAATAGCCAAAATGGCCAAGAAATTAGGAATTGGATTGTATAACTTTTTGCACTAATGTGGATCTTTTAGTGGTGCCTTTGGGGTCTTATGATGTCATCTTGGGAATAAACTAGATTTAATAATACAAAGATTAAGTGGATTATGTGAATAAAATGGCTACTTGCGTGGAAAATCAAGGTTGGGGATATTTTTACATGGGATTCTAAATCAAGGAAATCCAAATATAATATTAGCCAATAAAATGAGGAAAGTTATTAAGAAAAAGGTTGCTAGTTATTTTTTGTGAAAGCTATATTTTTAAGGTTGCAAGAAATGTACACCACTCTTTATCAACCAAATTTTGAAATATTAAAAGGATTTTTTTCTTTAAGACCTCCCCTAAATTCTTCTAAAATGGTAATTTGAATTTTATATAGTGTTGATTCTTATGACAACAACTATTTCAAAGGCACCTTACATGATGAATGTGTCTAACTTACAAGAACTAAAAAAAATTCTCAAATGAGTTTATTGAGAAGGGTCTAATAATCTCTAGTGTGTCTCTTTGGGGTGCACCTATACTCTTAATGAAAATAAAGTTGCACGCTTATACTGTTTATTGATTACCAAATGCTTCATAAAGTCACCATTAAAATAAGTAGTCATTTCCTTTTATGGAATAATTTTTAATCATCTCAGAGATGCAATATTTTTTTTAAAAAGTGACTTGTACTTAGTAATCATCAAATCCATATCATATGAGAATATTCATAAGACCACTTTTAGGAAAAGGTATGATATCTATAAATTTACCGGATTACCCTTTGGTTTACAAATGAACCTATCAAATTCATGAATTTTGAGATATTATTCACAAGTTTGTTTGTGTTCATTGACTATATACTCATTTACTCTAAAAATTTGAAAGAGCGCAATAAGTACTTAATTCTAGTTCTATGACACTTGAGAAAACATAAGTTTTATGGGAAGTTTTCCAAATGTAGCTTTTCCAAAAAAAAAATAGTATTTCTATTACATTATTGACAATGATGGAGTGGTTGTTGATCTTATAAAGATCAAGGCAAGGCTATAATAGAATGATCAACTTCTAGGAATGTGACTAAAGCAAGGAGTTTCATGGGACTTGTCAATTATTACTAGAACTTTGTAGAGAACTACTCTTAAATTACAAACCAAATCATATTCTTACAAAATAAAAGAAAATAAATTTAATTGCAATAAAACTTGTTAGATTAAATTTTAGGAATTAAAAATATTGCTTACTTTTTACCAATAATACTCATTCTCAATCTAAATGGTCTATTTGTTGTTTGGATGAATGCTTATCTGTATATTGGGTGGAGTTTTAGTTCGAGAAGGATGTGTAGTTGGATATGAATCTACAAAATTAAAAGGGCAAGAAAAAATTATGCCACACATGATCTTGATCTTGTGGTTGTAATGCTTGTTATAAAATTATGGAGACATAAACTAATTAGTAGACCATTTGAGTTAAAAACTAATCATAAGAGATTGGTGTATATTGTCAAGTAAGAAAATCTAAATATTCATAAACAAATAAGGCTTGAATTTATAAGTGATTATTATTTTAATATATCATATGTGAAAGGGGAAGAAAATCATGTTGATATTACACTCAATAGAATAAAATACTTGGATACCATGTCAAATCGATAATTTGAAATGAGGAAAAAATATTGCTTCAATAATTAAATTCTTTGATTAGGATATTTCTACTAAAAAGGTAGAAAAAAATGATTCTAGATATTCATTTGATTTAGATGGTTTATTAAGGTAAAATGGAACAATATATATACCCTTATCTAGAAATTTAAGGAAAATATTATTGGAAGAGTTGAATGTAACAACTTATTTTCCCATCTTGATGTTTGTAAGATGCTCTATAAACTTAAACAACACTTTTTTTAGCCTATAATGAAGGTTAGGGTGGTCGAATTTGTGGTGAGATTATTGGAATTCCAACAAGTTAAACATTACCACATTAGTGATTTGTTGGACCCACATGATATACCTCATCATAAGTGGGAAGCCATTTTGATAAAATGTATAATATGGATACCATGTTCTTGAAATATAAATAGATCCATTCTTGTGATGGAAAAAATTATAAAATTTTCCTATTTTATGTTTGGGAACATAAAAGATGATGCAACTATAATAGCATCTCATTTTGTGAAGGAAGTGGCACACCTGTATGGTGTATTACCTATTATTATCTTAGATAGAGATACATAAATCACTTCAAAGTTTTGGATCACATTAACTTCTACATTTGGTACCAAGTAAAACTTTTTTAAACCTACCATCTAGAAGTGGATTGTCAAATGAGAAGAGCTATAAAAAATCATTGGAAGATATATTGTACATGTATGTAACGCATCAAGCCTCCAAATGAGAAGACCAATTTTATTTAGTAGAAGTAACATTATATAATACATATTGTTAGTCTCTTCAAATAGCTCCATTTTAGGTATTTATGGAAAACAATGCAAAACTCCTTTGGGATGGAAAATATAGAAAATTAGGTGGTGAATTCTATAATAGTATGATAAGAAAATAAAATTGGTAAAGTAAATATTTAAGGAGGCTATTGATAGGAAAATATTTTTTTGTCTAAAATATCACCTTGTAGCTATAAGGTAGGCGAAAAGATGTTTCTTTGAGTAAATCTCTTAAGTTTGGGAAAGCTTCTAAGCTATCTCCTAGATTTGTTGAACCATTTGAAATAACAAAAGTTAGCAATCCAATGTCTTATTGTCTAGCTCTCCTACCATTTCTCTCTTGAATTCATAATGTGTTCAACATTGCACTCTTTAGAAAATATATACCTGATATGAACAATGTACTAAATTTGTAGAATCTACACAAAGAATGAGGAAATCATCCTTGAGCCAATCAAAAATTGGACTAGCATAGTTTAAATGTAGAAATAAATAATCTATCTATGTCTTGATATGATGATACCAAATGAACCAAAGAAGTGATACTTGGGAAGATAAACCTGAGATGATAGAAAAAAATCCTTATTTGTATGATAATTCGATTGTATTAAATTTTTAAACATTTTGTCTTTTGAAATACTAGGTTGATATTTTCGGGGGGATCTCATAACCCATTGATATTTTCTCATGTGGGGGGACCTCATAACCCATTTTTCAAAGTTGACTAGAAAAGTAATGCATAATATTTTTCTACTACATTTTATGCTTTAATATTTGTATATGTATATATTTTATATATTGTAATGATGGATTGGACAAAATAATATTTTTCTTCAAAGAAGGTATCATATGCATCTTGATCTCTAATTTATTTTTTTATTCTAAAACTATAATTTATAATTCTAGAAAATTACTATTTGTAGGTTTCATCATAATTCCCAAATTTTAAATATCATTGATATATAATTTATAAGACACCCTAGTATCTAGATATACGCGTTTAATAATTATTATTATTCTAATGTTTTATTTGTTCTTTCATTGTTGAATTTTGTTGTGAATGTACCCCATTAGATGAAAGAGGGGCTCATTTTCATATTTTTTCTTTAATCATAAGTTTCAAAACCTTGTCATTTTATTTTTACCCTTAGAGTGGTCTTTAATATATTGATTCTTTTATTATTGTAACACTCTGTTTCTCAGTTATCAGGTTAATTTTACCTTCTTGAGTAAATATGATGATAAATGTAAATTGTGACCTTAATATGTTTAATAGGTGAATGAAATACTAAAATATGCATTAATATGTTATTGCTTTTGAAAGAATGATTATTTTTTATACTGATAGAAGATGCGATTCAAAAGAATATGTATTGCAATGTGAATACTTTAATGCTTTGATGATGCAAATGAGTTCATGTGAGCGGCTAACTACCTTTGTGATGCATTAAGTTGGGTATAGGAAGGATTTGATCCCTCGGGTAAGAGAGGGGGAGTATCACTTAGGAGAAGAACTTGGTCTGGTAACCCTTAATATGCCTATTTGAGCTATCACACACTCACACCCTAGTTGGTTAAGAAGAGTCAAGTTAGATTGGGAATCGGGTAGGCAATCCTTGGTCATAGTTTGGGGGTGATTTGGATGACTTTGGTTTTAGTCTTTGGTTTTTTAATTGTTCTCCGTTTGAATAAAAGTAATTCTAGTATCTTGAATTGATTAAGACTTGTAAGAATATGTCGTATTTCTATATATATGTATATACCAATAAAGTCGACCATATGGAGAGCGGACCAAATAAAGGAAGAATGGCTATTTAAAAGTCAAAACATATGCATCGCATATATATACATGAGCATCTAAGAGAGTATAGAGCAAATCGCATATAAAGCGCATAAGAATGCAAAACCAGTGCATAAGTGTAGCGTTTGAAAGAAGATAAAAATAGCACATGAAAGGGAATGGGGATTGCAAGCACTGCCATGTTAAATGAAATGGCTAAATGTGAACCTGCGCGCATAAAGTAGTATGGATTGAGTCATTTGCAAGAGTTGATGAACTCATAATGTGTTGACTTAGTCAGAATAAAGGGCACAGGAATGTGAAATGTGGCACCATATTTGGAAAGAGTGAACAGAAGAAAAGTATTTTGTTGCGCTTTAAAACTAACGCATAGCTTGAGACCTGGTCTTTAGCACGAGTTGGTTGAGGTAGTCAACTTATACTGCTATAAGGAAATCTGAAGGTTGCATTTTCTGAATTTAATCTTTGTTGTTATTAAGATATGGGTGACTCATTCTTAGTTGAGAAGTTGGATTGTTTAGGTGTTTGCAAACTAGTGTTTTGATCAGCCACCTCTCACTTCTTGAGCTTAGTTGATAGGAAGGTGGCAGTTTTAGAAGCTTACTCGTAGCATTAAGATACTCAGATTTTAGTATAAATAGAGGTGTTCTCTCTACCATTTATTACACTTTTTCCATTTGAATTTATTTATTGTTATTCTTTTATAGTTTTTTGTGAAAACATTGTTTTGAGAGAGAGAGATTTGTCTGTGGATTTGTAATTGTGGAGAGTATTTATGAGAGGCTAGATTTTGGAGATAGGTTGCAAGTGGAATTGTGGAAGTTGAGCTAGGAAAGAAGTAATATCGATTGGAGCTTTATTTACAGGAATGTTGATTTCTATTCCTTATTATTTTATGTTTGAAAGGTTATATTCTTGTGAATGTCTTTGTTTGGAAAGGATTGTTTTAAATTCATGATAAGCTTATTTTTGTGAACGTGGTTTATTTCCTAGTTTGGGATAATCTTGTTTGATTCTTGGATGAGTCTTGAATTGGCGAAACCTTTTTATTTGGGAATACTTATATAAACTCTATTTTTGGAATTACAGTGGTTATGTTGCTATTGGAACTATACTTAATTTAAACTATACATATGTTGCATGAATTGAGATGTATGGGAAATATTATTACATTGAAGTGCTATCTTGAAGTTGTTAGCTTATGATGTTAGGTAAACCTTTACGGATAATGAGGTTAGTAATACAACCAGAATGATGGCATGATAGGCATGTCATCATTAATGAATTGTGATGTTATGCAACCATGTAAATATTCTATAATTGATTGATTACTCATATCTCCTTGAAAGTAGGAAAAGAGTATTTCCCTAGGGTTAGGGTGTAAACTTGATTGATATAACAATATTCAACATTAGGGTTGAAAAATGTATTTTGGTGATTATGGTATTTTCTTATTTTCTGACTAAGAGCCTATTCCTATTCACAAAATTTAAAAAGGGCACTCACATTTCGGTAACCCCAAGCCATCTTGTGAAGAGGATTATGGGTGTAGAAGCACAAACTCCTCGCGAGTTGATAATGTCCTCCAGATTATATACAAATGTAGTGAACATTGTAAACATGTGAATATTTGAGTCATATTAAAAGAAAAGGGTTTAAGATTGTTATGATCACTTGATTGTTGATTACACCCTTGAATGGGTCATTTATTGATGAGATTATACTTTTGATTGAAGTCATTTATTGTTGAGATACTTTTGAATTGAAGTCATTTATTGATAAGATCATACTTTTTGAAATGGAATCATTTAATGTTGTGACGTTATGAATACCTGTATGGATAACTTGGTTATTCCTAGGGTTAGGATAATCCATGGGAAAGGGTGTAACCTAGTTAGTAAATTTATTATGTCATCACTTTATTTTTAAATGAAATGTGCGTAAAGAGTATGAATGGTCAAAACTAAATCGAGCTAGAAAGGTGGGTGAGCATGTGACCTCTACTCTAAATTTTGGGTGATGAATACTTTGGCCAAAGTAGTGTAAGTTGCCACTATTTACACTTTTAGTTCACTATGATCCAGGTTTGCATACTAGGCAGGGAATGTCATACATGTAGGTTGTAGGCACTGTATGGAAGCTCTAGTTATGTAGGACACAACACCATGCTCCGAGAAGGCTAAAATTATGAGGTTCCCAAACCAATCTCTTCATTGAAGGGTAGGTCCATCTTACCAGTAGGTAGATGTGTGGGGGACCGCAGTAAGTTCGTGGTTGGTAGAAAAGTGCTTGAGTGATGCTCTCCCTCATGCAGTTGGCGGCCAATATTTGAGGAAGGACAGCTGGACCATTTTTATCTCTATCTCAATAATCTCTTAGAAACTATGTATGTATTCATGTATCCATCTCTATGGAAATTGTAAATGTGAAATTTTATCATGCAATTATGTAATATGAAATCATTACTTGGGTTTTTGTAACATTTCATTGTAATGCAATGGGAAAGTTTGGAATGAGGTTATTTCAAATGTGCATATTGTTATTGGATAGAAAAGAAAAAAATTAAAATTTATTGCTAAGTGTTGGCTTCTTAAACTATTCACTTGTGAGTAAAACATAGGAAAAATTATTGGGTAGAACAATGGGCATGTTACAATCATATTTTTTTAAGTCTTAAGGATATAACTTTTCAAATATAAAAACTTTGGCCTATGTGGGTTCCTAAAGTTTTGAATTTGATTTTAGTTTGGGGGAATGGCCCCATGCATGGTAAGGGTAGGCTTGGGTGTTGGAGGTATGTATCTCATCTAAAAGAATTAAATGCATGAGTAAATGGGGGAAAAGGAAAAAAAGGGATTTTTTTTGGAAAGTTTCTATCATTCTAGAAACATGAAATTTGAGGAAGTCAAAGGGGTTCTTCATTGTTGGAGGAAAAAAATCACTAAGCGTTTTTTATTGTATATAGTATGAGAAAGAAATGGAGAAGGAGAAAATGGAGAAATGGATAGAGAAAGGGGTGAATAGGGAAGAAAAAGAGGTGGGAAATTTCTAGAAAGGGTCAAAAAAATTAGTAAGTGGATTTTCTTCATTGTTTAATCTTGAAGTTATTCATTATTTGACTCTTTCTTCACTATTAAATAGTGGTGGCTTTTTTATGTAAATTATTTTGAGGGATTTATTCTTCTAAAATTGCTTAAATCTTGAGTTTAAGGGATGTTTATGGGAAGATAGAAAAAAAAATTCCATTCTCTTTGTGATTATTCCTATTTAAGCTTGATTGATTGACATTCATTTTGTGTGCTATTAGGTTAAGAATTGTATGGTATAGTTTTCCTTGCATGCAATGTATGTAATGCATTGTCTTCTTTTTAAGCTATATATAGGTTGAGGATTGTAGTTCTATGGTATAATTATAGACACACAAATAGACTATTCTTAAGGTTTTAAGTCTACAATTATAACATGAGAAAAATTATCAATCAACCCTAATATGAGTGTGAAATTTTGATCGCATGTACTTGTGATTCTCTCTCTCAAGTTGTATTATAAACTCCAACCCAAATTTGGAGAGTATCATTCCTAGGAGTGGGTTTATAGATGGAAAGTAAAATATTGGTTGGGGTTATCTTACACCCCTACAAAATCAACAAGATGTGAATTCTTTTTTGGAGGATTCTAATAGTGGAGAATATTTGGCAAGCCAGGATTTTCTTTATATAATCAATAAATGTGTATGATTAAGGATTGTTTCAGGGCTTATTGTTATCATAAATATTTTAAGATTTTTATATTTTGTTCTTGGCATTTCAACCTATGAATAGAATAAGTTTTTAGTTGTGAAATTTATGATTCCAAAATGAATCAATGCTCATTTATATTTATAGATTTAATACCATATGTAAATGTCTAGAAATTCTTATTGATAAGTCTAATTAATTTTAAGTGTAACTAATCAATTTTGATAAGATAATTATGTATCATATTCTTAAATCATTTTCATAATGACTTTTAAATGTGTTTTTATTATGCAATACTTTGAGTATATTCCTTGTCAGTGGTGTAATCTTGGTTTACATAGTCTTTTTTATTAAATTGGTAACAAATGAATGTTTGAAAGGGTCCAAACGGTTTTACATAAATGTGGTACTAGATGAGAAAATAAAAATAAAGATAGAAAATCCAAAAGAGGAAAATTGAAGGTAAATCATAGTGCAAAAATAAAGTAGTGGGAAAGCAACAATGTGATATTTAGTTGACAACAAAAACCACAAGAAACCAAAAAGGTCGATGAATTAGGTATTGAGAAGGGATTGGAGGGAACCACCTTGTATTCTTCATCTAAGAACTAAAAATGATCCTTTATGACCTCATCCTTTGAATATTCAATGATAATTTGATTTTTCTTAATTTGAAACTTGGTGCAACTCATAGTACCAATAGCAGAAAGAAATTTGCATTTTTAGCCAACCTAACATTCAACATGTGGATACTATATGTTGGTGATCTAAGTTGTAGATCCCAAATCCCAAAGGTTGGATATTTTTTAAGGTGTCAAGGTTATCAAACCTAGGAAGAATACCACACTTATATTCAATTTGGGCAACTTAGGACCAATTTTTGAGGTGGGTAAGACCTCCTTCACTCTTAGTTCTATAAGACCAATGGGAGTTTCCCAAAGGTGCTTAATTAAAAGATATTACATGGATTGAACAACTATCTTACTACAAACCATAACCACTACATAGTGTACTATATTGGTGCCACAATATATCTATGTGTTGGTTTGAACATACAAGGCTATACACCTTTATATAGAAAAGAATTTACTAGGCATAATTTTTTATGATATGGATATAACAACCCCTATTGTTGCTACACTTACACTTGAAATCTATAAAAACTAATACATCACAACTAAAAGAAAATTATTATAATTGAATAATTTTAATGTGTTGGGAATTGGAGACAATAGCATATAAATACTAATTCTAGTAGAGAAATATAGTCATGGATTCATTAAAAACATGTAATAATTAAGATCTTGTTGTGATACATTAATGAAAGTCTCATTGAAGACTATACCCCTTAGAGTATATAAGTTAACTAGGTTCTACACAAACATTCTTGAAAGAAATTAAAAAAATTGTAAAATATCAAATGAGTCTACTTAGCAATCTACAAAAAGACCTAAATATTTCCTTCATTATTGTGAAAAGACACCATGCAAAAGATTTGCAAGGTATTGACAATCATTTGGTTGGCCAATTGACACACATACATCCATAAATGAACACAATTTCAATGGAAACACTCAATCAATGTTAATTCTACACTTTAAACTCATCCTTCAAACATCTAAATAAGTTCATTACACATTTGGGATGAATCTAGATCATCAAAATACAAAGATATGTATTTTCCCTTTCCTAGAGTTGAAACCTTAAGTGCCTAGGAGTATCTTCTTGTTAGTTCTTATCTAAACTAATTTTCCCATCCTCTTCAATAATAAAATTGGATGTCTTTATACCCTACTACAAGTCATGCCAAAGTGGTAAAGGTGCAAACATGCAAGAAAATCCCAAAAATTCGTGACCTTCGACAATATATTATTGGAATTACATTGAGGCATGAATAAAGATATTGAATATTGGTCATGAAAAGAAAGAAGAAAGGTCCATTATTATATTAAAAAACTATTGAAAATTTCTTTTGAGAGTTATTTTTGTAATTTATTTTATAAAACTTTGTAAACTCCCAAATTGAAAAAGAGTTAGTTACAAAAACTGAAAAAGTCACTATTTTCTATTTATTGTAAAAATTCTAAGAGAGGAGGGTTGAGTTTTTCGGCAAGGAGTTGGGAACTTATGAAGGAGAAGATTGAGTTTCTCATTTTGTACACAGGAAAGAGTCTCTGAGCTCTTCAATTAAAGAAATAAATGGAGAATAATATGACTGGTCTATGAATCAAACATGTTTTCTTTGTGTTGTGGATTCTTCTATTGGTGAATTTACAATTATTTCTTTGATGTTGTCATATGTTTAACTACAATTATTTCCTTCATCTTATATGTGCTCTATATGCCTTTGAGGGATGAGCATGTGTGTTCATCCTCCTTTTTGTGAAAGTTATCCTTGTCTTTATTTTAACTTATTTTCCTTTCATGCTTTTTGGTTAAAGGCATACCCATTAAAAATATAAATTTCATCATACAAGGGAGTTGTATCTCTAAAATTTAGAGGAAGATCATTAATCCAACAATGATCACTCCATTTGTTGGTTCTTTTGTCATTGCTCAACAAGGTAGCTCATAGTCATTTTTGAAGGCAAA
>VDFB02133806.1:0-67102 GCA_007258455.2 Sequoia sempervirens | reverse complement strand
CTTACTTTCTCTGCTGTGCCAATATCAATAGATTGTGTGGGTTCTATCAACACCGATGATCTTTCATGGTAATGTTGTGGGAGGATGTCAAGCCTTTCATCCTTTGGTGCCTCAATGAGGTTTTCACCATTGGATGCGTTCTTTGTTTTTACTGTTTTAGGATCAAATACTGCCATAGAATGGTTTTCACCATTAGATCCATTATTTATTTCCATACTTTTGCAACTGAAAGGCTTGGCACCCTCCTGCCTAAAAGCATCATTAAAAGAAGTATTGGTAAAACAAGTATCAGATTCTTCACAGCAAAGGTAGTTAATAATAGCGGAGTCATTGTCAAAAACAGGGAGATTGATGGGGTGTTGAGGTTCCCACTCGATAAGTTCGGGATGCAGTAAAGGCAATGAATCATTAGATGGGTTGAGGTCAGCGATTGTGAAAGCTCGGACGGAAATGTCATCTAGGTTGTTAGTGGTTATGTCGAGGCCTACAAAGGTATTTTCTTCCACATGATTTATCTCAATCGATGTTCGTTCATCTTCACTTGAGTCATCGAAATTTTGTGTTTCAAAGACAATAGGATTAAAACTCGAGCTTTGACCCTCCTCACGTTTGGGGGTATACTTTTTGATAACATCGATCTGAATATCCTCATAGGAAACATCTGATAAGTTGTCCCACTCATATTCATTTGAATCTGTTTCAGAATTATCTCTTATTTGAAGAATACGCTCCACAGTTTTATTGGTGAGTTCTGCCCTTGCTTCTTGTGTGTATCCTAGTCCAGTTTTATCTTTATGTTGGAGTGTGAGAGGTTGGATTGGTTCTGTTATGCCTTGTTTCCTTGACCCAAGAGGTCCCTGTCCTAAATATCCCATCTTCTCCAGAATAGTTTTTCCCTTTCCATATTGATTTGTCTCTATGATATTACTCATGGAAGTGGAAGCTTCCTCATCCCTATAAAGCCAATTTAGAATAGCCTTATCTTCTAATTCTTCATCTAAGTTCCCTGCTTTTACAAATCTACCATCTAATGCCGTTGTAGATTGTGCTGAATTTTGGGTGATTGTAGATGGCTGTCCATACGTTTGTAAGGAGGGTAACATCTGTGATAGATGGAAAGAGTGTCCAACACCATATTCACTTATTCCTTTGTCACTTATCTGTACTTTGTTGGTGAATTGATGTGAGAGTGAAGCCAATTGTTCTTCAACATTTGAAGGGTTAGATTGTGCCACCCTGATCTCTTGTTATTTTTGTTGTTTTGGAAGCCACTTTGATATGAAGCTTTGTTGTTTCTCACCATTAGATGAATTTGATGTGCTAACTTCGCGATTGTTAGGTATTAATGTATCCTAAGATGTTTTCAATGTATGAAATCTTAGGTGTCATTATAGTCTGTTGTGATTGTTACCTCCTGTCCATTGATGGGAAATTTTAGGCATTGATGATAGGTGGAAGGTACTGCTTGCATATCATGAATCCAAGGGCATCCCAACAGTATGTTGTATGTCAGTTCCCTATCTAAGACTTGGCAAACCACTTTTTGGACAATAGGTCCCACTTGAATGGGTAATATGATCAACCCTTTAGAGGACCTTTCTTCCTCATCATATGCTTTGATTTTGATTTTTCTTATTGTATCAATGGCTTCATCTGAGTATCCTAGTGCACGAATCAACTTTAAGGTACAAATATTTAAACCAGCCCCTCCATCTATCAGGACACGCTTTACACAGTGTTTATGGATGAGGACTTCAATGTGAAGGGTGGAATCATGTGGATGGGTGAGTGATACATCATCATGTTCAGAAAATGAAAGGAAATGAGGTGCAGATAGATGTCCCACCATACCTTGGAATTGACATACATCCAAATTGTTAGGTACCGTGGTTGATACAAGAGCTTGGTCAAGAACCTCTTTGTGTGATGGGGAAATCTTTAGAAGTTCCAAGATGGATATTTGTGCTGGTATTTTCTGTAATTGATCAATGAGATTATATTGATTAGAGGGAGGATCCACAGATGGGGATGATAATGATGCTCCTTTCAATATAACTTTGGATTGTGCCCTTGTTGTGGCATTAACCGGTTGGTACTCTTGTTTCCCTTTGAGTGTGATTATGTTAATTTGGTTTTCATATTTGTCTATATGTTGTACCAATTAGTAGATGTAATGTCATTGTTTCGATTGATTTCATTGCATAACTTCTCATCCTCTTTGGCAGTAGAAAAACAAAGGATTGTTGTGTCATAAACATAACCGACATTCTTACCTTTGGTGTTTGCGGAAGAGGATTCTCCCTTCTAATAATTGGGTAGAGGATTTTTGAATGTTGTATGATCTTTGTTTGTTTGGTGCCCCTCTACAAATACTTTCTTTTGATCTATGAGGTCTTGTACCACATGTGTTAACTGCCAACAATTTTCAGTCATGTGGCCTTTATTCTGATGGTAGTGATAGTAATGCAAGTCATTCCACCATGATGGTTTGACTTGGAGGGTCACAATTTCTAGCCTCCTTTGTACTTGAAATGAGTTTTTCTGCCTAAAATTTCTTTTGAGGACCCATTCCAATGATTGGTCCTTAATGGCTGAATTTCCGCTTTTCATTGGATGGTCGCTTGGAAATGATTCGGGTTTTGTTTCTCATTGCCTTGATTATTTCCCTTGATCACTACTTTATTCGGACATTAATTCATTGTTTTGTTTGTTTGTAGTGGTTACGCCAAGGTGAATAATCGGCTTCTAGATGTGTGTAAAATTACCAGACGTGATTCTTATTCTTTTCCAAAATCTTGGCTTTTCGTTGTTGTTGTTAGAGGAATTGCTATTGTTTGAACCTTCAATGAAGTGTTTGATTGCTCCTCTTTGATTAGCCTCTTCGATTTTGAGCCCCTTTCGATAACTTGCTCAAATGTAGATGGACATTGCAAGTCCAATCTATAATTCATTTCATCCACTAGGTTATCAATGAACATCTCTATCTTCTCCTCTTCAGGAATAGATCTAGGGTATTTAGCAAATAACCTTCTCCATCGTTGGAGAAAGGAAAAAAAATTTTCACCCTTTTCTTGTTTGGTGTTGTAGAGTTCTTTTAAGGTCACCCCATGTTGGATATTGAATGAGAAGTGCGTTATGAACCTATTGATCAGTTCTTCAAAAGATTGGATCCCGGGTTCCATTTTAGAAAACCACTCCATGCAAGTGTTTCCTAAGCTTCGTGGAAATAATCGTAGTAAGTAAGAGTCCTCATGTGCGAACTCTATGCTCATGGCTCTAAATTCTCGTATGTGATCAAATGGATCAGTTCTTCCATTATATTTGTTGTACGTCAGGTATTCACAATACCATGGAAATGGTATCATGTTAATGCTTGGGTCAAATGGATAAGGGCAAATGTCTTGTAAGGAATATCTTTTTGTTGGCCCTTGTTGGATATTTTGGAACTGCAATTGTAATTGTTGGATTTGTTTTGTCAAAGCATCTATTTGATTTGGATTTTCCATACTAGTTGTCTGGGGTGTGGTCATTTCCTTGAGTTGATTGACATCAAATTCTTTAGGAAGCTTAGCACCTTTGTCAGCTAATAGTAGAAGATACTTTTCCATATCTTGCTCTAGCATCTTTTCCATAAATTTATGGAAATGAGGGTCTTGTTGAACTTTCTCGATTTCTTCTACAGTTATTTCTTTCTCTTGTGAATTAGTGAGAGGATTAGTGTTGCTATATCATCCCCAAGGGTTTTATTCAGCCATGGCCGCTATTCTTTCATTTTCTTCTTCTTGTTGTCTTTGATATGTTGCTCGTGTGAAAATAGGCATACAAACATTTAAAGTTTTACTCTAGACTTTGATCTTGGATTTTTGATTGGATAAGTGTCAAGGTTTTTTTGATTTAAAATCTGATTTAGTCGTGTCTAGTTTCGTGATGGAAGGATGATAAAAATCCTTGATAGGGAAACTTTGACACAAAAAATCTCAGATTTAGTGATAAGGACACTTTGCAAGATGTTTCAAGACCTAGGCATAATAGTAAAGTTTTCTTTTTGTATGATTCAAGTGTTTTGGACTATGGAAAAAATGTTTTGGACTAATGAAAACCTTGTTTCTGACATGGGAAAACTGACAAACTGTCTTACTAACTCTCTATTTTTTTTTTCTAACTTTCTGGAGCGCTAAAACAGAGACACGAAGTGCTAAAACAGAGCTGGTGCATGTTATAATAGAGGAGTGATGCACTAGAACAGAGACCCAAAGTGCTAAAACAGAGCAGTGACGCACTATAACAGAGTAGTGGCATGCTATAACAGAAACCCAAAGCGCTAAAATAGACCAGTGATGAGCTATAACAGAGACCCAAAGCACTAAAATAGAGTAGGGACACGCTAGAATAGAGACCCAAAGCGCTAAAATAGATCAGTGACGCGCTATAACAAAACCATGAGGTGCTAAGATAGAAAACTATCTTATTCTATGAAACTCACTTGGTTTGGTATTGTATTGTATGGCTGGTTGTGGGATGTATTCTGGATGAATTCTTTGACTGTGATTGTGGTGTTGCCTAAGAGCCCTTCTTTGATAAAATGCTTGTGAATCTAAGGGAGCTTACAAAGATAGTCGTCAGGATAACCTCCTAGAGAAATCGTGATACCTATGAATAAAAATCCCACGCTTGGAGTAGAACTTTCCCGCTTTGATATAAAAATCGTTGCTTTCTTAGAAGTTGTTTGTATGTAAGTGTTTTCTTTGGCTTTCTGATTCGTTTGACAAGAGATTTATTGACAAATTTGGTGGATATCCAATCTCGAATCATGAGAATTTCACAAGTGTTTTGATTTTGAAGATTTTTTGTGATGATATTATCTGAATTTAATGAGAGAAAACACAGCAAGCAAGAATAGAATGGTTGACTTTAAAATCCTAGAATCTAAATAGATAGTGTATGTTTTTAAGAATCAAGCATGATTCTTCTTGATTTTCACTGGTTTATAACAGATAAGACACTTCAGGTAGACTCACTCCTAGAGACAAAAGGTCATCGTTATATAATCGAACGGCCCACAGCTTGGAATTGCATCGACTCACATAGCCATGTCACCCCCTAGAGGGTGCCCGTGTTTTTCCAAAAGGTACTGTGAGTGATCGAAGTGGATAATTCTGATCCTCGAAAGCAAACAAATTCTGGAAATTATATGGTGAGTGCTTGAGAGTAGATTCTTCCCACCCTCGCATCACGAAAATAAACAGTTTAGAAACTGACAAGCGTGCTTCTATTTCTAGGTTCTTAGATAGGGTTTCCATTCAGAACGGCAAATGGATAAACTCCCTCGAGAGGCCTCCCAATCTTTAGAACAAAGATTTTGGGGATGGTTATCCTGCACACTTCCGTTGAAAGAGGGTTTCCCCAAATTCACAAAAAATTTTAAGTGGGTTGGAATACCATGGCTTTTGGTTGTCCCCACCCAGGTCGTTCCCGTAGGGTGAGTACTTTTTTCCTGACTGGCGGCAAGCTTTTCTAAAGGTTTTAAAAAGCTTTAAAAATGCGTAAAGAAAAGTGAGTCTGGTATTTTGATGCACCCAGTAAAGGGGAGAGCATAAACCTATCACCCAATCACAACAAAGAAGTTTGTTCACTTTTAAAACCCAAATGACAAATTAGCTAATCTATATGGAGATATTGCTCCATAAAAGCATGATGTTCAATTTTAATCCCACAAGAAATTGTGAAGTTTCTATCCTATGATTGATCAATTTTTATCCATTTGCTATCCTAGGATTGGTAAATTTTAATCCATTTTCTGTCCTAGGATTGATAAATTTTAACCAAAAATAGACAAAAACAAAATCTGGCCGCGGATGCGTCGGATCTAGATTTAAAAAAAATGATTTTAAAGACAAAGAGTTGAGGCGCTGAAATAGTAGATCGACATGCTGAAACAGTGACGCGGTGCGCTAAAACAATTGAGTGGCGCGCTACAACAGAAGACCGGCGTGCTAGAACAGACCACCAAAGCGCTACAAAATCTAGCTGGCACGCTAAAAAAAGTCATGGTTCCACGAAAACTATCATGTCGATACCTGTAAGACACTTTTCACAAAAATTATGCAGAATATGGGGTTAGGCCCCATGGTGGGAGCCAAATTGTAAGCGTAGGAATGAGTTAAACCATCTAAACATGCTTCTACACCTCTAAATAAGACATTGCATCTAAGATTTAAGAAATTTAAACTAATTTAAACTAAAAATCTTCATAAATCTGTCCTATTGCTCTCTAACTCTAAAGATCTCTCTAATCGACTTTGCTCTTAGATTTTAGAAGCTAATTAGACTATTGAAATGAAACTTAGAGAATGAGAATTAAACTATTCTATTCCTATATGATTAAATGATAAAACTACTGTAATGGCAGCCATGACTGCAAATGTTGAATGCTGGATGAATGCTGGATGGATGTTGGATGAATGCTGGATGCTTGAATGTTGGATGAATGCTGGATGCTTGGAAAACCTGTAGAGTAAGATTGCACAAGTTGGGATCCATTTCCTGTAGCCAAAGAGCTATATTTATAGCTTTCATGACAACACATTTGCACAGGGATACGGGATAAGAGGCTGGGATTCAATCTGGAGAATTGAATGGCATGGGATGAGAAGATGGAGTTGATCATGGAGGATTGTTTCTCCCCATGAAAACACCAGGCAAGATGAGAGGGAAGGTGGTTGGAAGAGGATTGAGAGGACTTCCTGCAAGTTTGTCCCCGAAGCTCTTCCTGTGAATGATAGTAGAATTAATTAGATTTTGAAAATTTAATTTTATTGGTGAGTGAATAGTGGTAAATGATTTATGCATTAATTTAAATAATTTTAATTTATTTAAATTTAGCAAAAGGGGAATAAATAATTTAATAAATCAAACTATAGGGTTTGTTTATTAAATTAAAACAAAAGGAAATGATAATTAAATAAAAGATTTTAGATATCTTTATTTAATTAAGAAGAAATGTGATGAGGTAATTAAATAACACAAATTATTTAAGTTGTGTATTTAATTTATAAAAGAAGTGATAATAATAATTAAATAAAACAAAGTTTTTAATTTTGTTTATTTAATTAAGAGAGAAATAATATGATAATGATAATACTAAATAAAACAAAATTTTTAATTTTGTTTATTTAATTAGGAGAGAAATAGAAGAATTAATAATGAATTAAATATAAATAAATATTTCTATTTATTTACTAAGTAGATGAATTTAAGACAATTAATCAAATAAGTCAGATTAATTAATTAGATTCCCTCCGCACCATTTTTAGGTGTCTACACTACATTTTTCTAGACTCTTCTTATTATAATTCATCTAAAAATCACCTTTTTATTCCTTATCAAGTCCTATTTCAAAGTGTTGTAAAGTCTTGTAAACAATATTTCACACTTTTCTAGGCTTGTCACCACTAATTACACCTTTCTTATGCTTTATTTGGCCCCTTTATGCACTTATAGGCCTGATTTAAGTGTATTTTTTAATGTAAACCCGACAAATAACATTAAATGTAACTTAATTATTGACACCCACTTGCAAGCCTTAAGTGGGACCCATTCACCATGGGTGGTGAATGAGTCCCTCTTGGCTCCAAATTCAAAATAATTCAAAATTTATTTTGGGTTTTTATTCATTAAGATCTTATGTTGGCCTATGATGTTGTATTATTGGGTAATTAGGGCATAAGTGTGTATAAATAAGTGTTTTTTCTACACATTTTACACCTAATTCATTCAAGCATTCATCCTTGCATTCAATTTCATTCATCCACTTAAGCATCATAGCATCATTTGATCAAGCAAATATCAACTATCTTGGAGCAACCATTGACATATCTTCAGACTTCTACAACAAGTATTTGGTGAGTTTAGGACACTTGCATGTTGTTTATTCATCATTCCTCTCATTCTTTCATTTCATTTCTTTATCAAGGGTTTGATTACCAAAGTGGGATTTGACCAAGGCAAATCCCTATACTCTAACCCTTAGCCATTTTTCCCCTCTTTGCATGTGTGTCTGCATGTCTTGTAGGAAGATTTGGAAAAGAAATAGGTGTTGGAAAGTGGTCAACAAGTCATCAAAGTGATTCAAGTCAACCAAACCCTAATTCAAGCTTGGAGACAACATTCAGTCCTTTTTTTGCAGATTTGACTTCGTCAACCCGACAAGAAGACAAGTGCATATTTGGACCCACAAAGTTGACTCTTGAATTTATAGAATTCTGGAGGAGGACTAATTCACCATTAGTGGTGAATGAGTCCCACCTATAGGCTAGAAAAAGTGATTTTGTCAAAATTCAGTTCCCGACAATCGGAAACTAGTTTTAGGATAGTTTACTAGAAGCGGGACTGATTCGCCATCAGTGGCGAATGAGTCCCATTGGTCATCAATAGTGAAATTTGTCAAATTCCAAAATCTTTGAGGATCAGCATTCAACTTCCAGGTGCACATTGTTCAGTCTCATTCATTTTTGTTTGCATTTGTTTATGTTTTTAGTTAATTTCTACATATCACATTGTGTTTTCAAACATTACATATTTCATTAGTTTTGCATTCATAATCAATCAATTTTATCAATTAGTTGCATTTAGTCATAATTACATTATACATTCCTTAGTTTGAGTGAACCACCACAATTTTTGGGTTCTATCTCTCTCCTTTTAGGTGAAAGACCCTAAGAATGCAAGAGAAGTACATAGAACAACCTAAAATTGTTGGTTCAGATGCATAGAATATTTTAGTTAGATTTAGTTTCAGTTAAGTGAGAATAGAAATTTGAGCAAGCCACTCAAGGTAACTATTCTTCATTTTATTTTCTAATTGTTTATCTTTGTTTAAATAGTTGTTTTATGTTTATCATTACTTGATGAACTATATGCATGTTAAACTAGAACTCTATACTTTGTTTATTGGTAAGGAATGTTCATGAACATGCATGTAATGGTTAACCAGTAGTACTCTGGAGGTTAAATAAGTTGAGTTGTAAATTTTGATTAGTTTTGAGTTGATATAGTGATGTCTTCTTAGTAGTACAATTTAGTTACAATTGAAGTTGTAGGTACCTGTAGCCATTAGTTCTGATTTGTTTCTTTCATTGTTATGCAAATTTGTAATTTCCAACAAGTTGAATAACTTGAATAGGATAGCTTAGGTAGTTTTGAGTCTCTAAAGTAATATACAATGTTGCACCATCACAAGTTTACAAACCTTGGGTTGACATTTTAATGTAGTCTTTGCAATGTTGAGTGGACTATTCAGTTAGATAAACCCCTGAATTGTGTAAGTTCTACCAAGTTTACAATACATTAGTTTAGACGAGCTATAGTAAGCGTAAGGATTACAGTTAGGGTGAGGACTAGAGATCAAATAAGGATCAAGATTAAGGTTAGAGTTAGGGTAAGGGTTAGGGTTAGGGATAAAATTAGGGTTATGATTAGGATTAGGATTATGGTTAGGGTTACATATTTTGATAGAAACAAGGTAAGTTTTATAATTACAATTAAGAGTTATGATTATTATATTTTGTTTATATGTTATGGTTAGGATTTGAGCTTGAGTTAGGATTAGGGTTAGGGTTAGAGTTGGAATTAGAGTTAGGGGTAGGAATACAAATATTTTTTTGTTACATTTACTATTTGTGTTAGAATTTTGTATAGATTAGTAAATATATAGACATACATTATAAAAAATTCATTTTCCCAAATATTTTTAACTTTTGAACAACAAAATATAATATTTAATTAATGATAATTTTAACTTAACTTGAATATAAAATACAAACATTTATAATCATGAAAAAAATGAACTTTTCATCCATTATATTTTGATTGAAGAATACATTGGTTAATGACACATGAATATAAAATCATTTAAATTTAGATAAACAAGTATAAATATTACATGTTTTCCCATTCTTGAAGCATTTGTCACACAAAATAAGAAAATACTATCACTCTAATCAACACTATTACAACAACATTTAATTTTAAAAAAAAAAATTGAATTTAGTCATGAAGACAATGTGTAAATAGTTTGCAAAAAAAAATTTAAAAATATATCATAAAATTTTACTATCATAGCTAAATAGTCTTTGAGTTCACTTTCACATAGTGAACCACTTATGCACTGACAACAACTCTGCATTATCATTATCATAAAGAATAGATGCCACTATTGTGATATTAGACTTCATAGCATACAAGGTAGGTATCCTATAGTATGAATTTAACAACCTGAATGATGGAATTGCATGGTGCACATTGAATGTAATGGAGTAGTTGAATTTAAAAGAAAAGAGAAATGATTCCTCAACTAGGTCCATGTGATTACTAATTTGAGATTATCCCTTAAGGAATCTTATGAATCTCATGTTAATCTCATTATAAAGAGTGTTCTTGTTGATGATCGTTGTTGGTATAATAGTGACCTTCCAAATGCATCCAGCAAGGTAAAGATCTTGAAGCCATGGTAAAGAGAAACTAAACAATCACAAAAAAATCTTGAATCTCTATTTGTAGATTATAAAATTTACATCTAAGCTCATTTTCACCTTAGATTCATAGAGAAATTTAAATTAATTAGCATAATTATAGAATCTCTTTTGATTGTTCATTGGCCCATTTTTGTTAATTATGTTCACCATATTATCCCTCAACCAATTGGGGACACTCAATTCCTCTATCCAAAGAGGACATTCCATGGAAGATACCAATGATAGTTAGTCAACCAAGTAGACACCCATGTATGTGCATTATGTGACATCTTTCTCACTTGCTTCAAAATAATTATTAGCTTTCACATTTTTATTATACCAAAAGACATTTATTGACACATATTTTCACCTACATCAAAATAATTATTAGCGTTTACATTTTTACTATACCAAAAGATATATTGGCACACATTTTTGAAAACCACATATATGCTACCAAACAAAAACCAAAGGTATGTTATCAAAAGCTTTTAGAATTGACTTACTAATTTTGAACCTTTGGCAAAGGTTGTTGAGACTATAAATTCAAATGAATAATAACAAAATTGATATTGAAAGAGTAGATTTAATTTTAATTAGGAAAAGATAGGCATCTATTGTTTGTATTATTATTATTTTTATTTTGAAAAATGTGGCATTGCATAACTACACATATGTAGGGATTCACTTAACCATAACCATAAAGACAATATAATTTATGTAATTAAAAATTAGTTTTACTTTAATAATTACTTTAATAAATGTAAGTTAATTATTTAAATTTAATATTATATATATATATATAATAAATTTAGTCATTCCTATTAAAAAATGAAAATGAGAACAATCAATTGGTTTATCCATTTGTATTATAATTGTAGAAGAGATCAGGCATATGAATTATTTGACATAATTCTTGAAATATATGTCATCTCATGGAATTTCACACAGTGGACCATGTATCATAGAAGGTTAGACATATTTATTAACATTGATTAATAACACATGAATATAGAAACATTTGAAGTGTAGTACCCCTCCATTTTGCTTATGTTTTATGTTAGCATGTTTTCACGTTGATAGACCTTGGTACTTTGTTTTGGTATATTAATCGATGACTTTAGAGCGATAGTGGATTTATTTTGTAATATGATAATACATTGTATGGTGATAATTATTTCTGACATGCTTTATGTTAGCATAGATGTTTACTTCTGATGTTATTGCTATCTATATTCTTATGGTAGATTAATTATTATTTATTTTGTCAGTTTGATGTGATGTGTATTGGTGTGGAGAACGGAGTTGCATCACTCGCTTGCGAGTGCCCTGTGATTTCCATGATTTTCTCCGCACAGTGTGTTTGAATAATGGATTATTTGTATGCATGTTATTTGTCTGATTGTAGGATTGCAGGTACATGACACCGACTTCACCTGGTTTCTCAGGTCTGAGCGTGTCAAGACTCAACGGAAATGTTGATTGGGAGGTAGTAACAAGGTTTTTCCTAGTCTAGTCTTAAACCCAGTCACAGTATGTCGTCAATTTAAGTCTGGTGTCTTTGTTTGTCTCGTTTGTGTCCAATTGGATTATTTATTATGAAAGGAAAATTTTGTTAATTTAATATAAGATTAATGTTCTTTTAATTTGATGTTTATTTAAATTAATTTTAAATGTTGAAAATAAACCTTTATTATATATATATATTACTTAATTAATTAAATTAGTTTATTTGGTTAAGTAATTTAATCATTGAGATTAAAATTAATTAATTAAATTAAAGTTGCTTTATTTGTGAGAATAGATTAAATTTAAATTAATTGTTTTGTGGGAAATAGAATTTTAATTATGAAATAAATTAAAAAAGGAAATTAGTTATTTGAATTTTGAATTTTGAATTCTTTAATTCTTTAAAATGCATTCAATTCTTGATAAGGAAGAAAGAAAGATTTTTCGTGAGTTTGTTAGAAGATATTTTCTTCTTGCCAAGTGTGTTAGTTAAATTAATTGCTTTTTCTTGTTGAGGATTCTCTCAGAAGATATTATGTGATTTGGGGAAAACAGAAAAGGACTTCACCGGAAATGAAAAGAACAGAGAACAGTTGGAAATATTTTTAGTGAATTCTTTTGGGTTAATTTTAAAAGTTCTGGAAGAGGTTTTGGGAATTGCTTCTGGTATAATATTTGCATTCTTCTGAAAATTGGAGTTCTGGAAGGGCTTTGGAAGATTGCACGCAGCAGGCAAACAAAACTTCTCTTCTACAGCCAAGTTCTTCAAGCTACAGGAAAACAGGTTTTTTTTCCTATTATTTAATTTATTTTCTTTTGAAAAGATTGCCTGTGTAAGAATTAGTTTTGTGCAAGTTTTGTTAAATTGTGAATTTAAAAGATTGCCTGAGGAAATTATTGTGTTTGTGACTTATGTACTTCACGGTGATTTTTGTGAAAAATAATTCTGTAGAAGTTCGTTACCTCTCTATAAAAATTACAAAACAAAGTTTTATAGTGAAACCAGAGGGCAACACAGAAGATTTTATTAAACAATAGATTGTATTCAAAACAAATAGGAGAAATCTCTATAGATGGGAAAAAGAAACTTATTGGTTGGATTGAGGAAATGGAAACCTCTGATACAAATTTTATTAAATGTTTCCTGTAGAAAATATTTTGAGAAATTAATTTGTGAAGGAAATCTTCTATTTTGAAAATGAAAAAGAAACCCTCTCTGATTGAATTGGAATGTTATGAGAAAAATTGTGTTTTATTGAAAAATTTCTCAATTTTCTATAGAAAACCTTATTGAAAGAAATTCCCTAATTCCAGTAATTTATTTATTGTGTAAATTGAGTGTATATATATATATATATATATATATTTTATACATACATATATACATATAAAATATATATACATATGAATTGTATTTTGAAAAATGTTTTGGAAATTTAACCTCCAAAAAACGGCGAAATCTGTATGCGGATATTAGAAAATCGCAAAAAAAATTAATAACAAAAATTTTTATTTTCTTTAAAGAAAATGTTAAGGGCGACGCAGGGGGCTGTATCCCCCACAGTCGTCCCCCATAGGGAGCGGCTGTGAGGGCAGCACCGACACTGCCTACACAGCCGCGCCCATGAAGGGTTCGGCTGTGAAAAGGCAGTCGGCCCTGCTTTTATTTAAATTTTATTTTGTTAGTTTTTAATTTTAAACAAAAATATATATATAAATATATATTTTATAAATATAATATATGTTATATTTAATATATGTTATATTTATAATATATATAAATATATGTTGATTCTTTTTATAAATTTGTAATTATGTAATTATAATGAAATAAGTTATTCAAATATATTGAATTGAATGGGTATTAAAATTGAATGCATAAATTAGTGTTGTTTAATGCAAGAAAATTATGAGTAGACATTTTATGATGAAATATATATAGAGAGAGAAATCGAAAAGTTTATAATAATGCATGAACGTAGAGTTGGAGATAATCGTTAGATTTAACTTTCATGTGGAATAAAAATTAGTTATCTTTTAGTTGAATTAAAAATCATACTTCAAGATATGGATTGATTGGATTTAATAAATCTTAAAATTAGATTTCCTTATTATATTTGAATTACTTTAAGTTGCTCTAAATTATTTTTGGGCAAATTGGGGTTATATGTGATTTCAAGTCTTCCAGATGTAATTTTTAAATGAGAGTTAATTTTTATAATGGTTTCATATTCTGGATAAACTAGGGTAGTGCACATGGTTTTGCATGGTGTTTAGACACTTGGTTTTATGAACAAGATTTGATGTCCGTTATGATATGTTTGGTATTATAAGTTGTTTTTTTTGTGCACTTTGCCTACCTTAGTTAGTGGACTTAGATTCCTTATGTTATTTCTAGGGGAGTGGCTCTTTGTGAGGGCCAGCACACAAAGTGGTGCCTGGGTAACTCATGTAGAGTTAGTAAGTCAGTGAAAACTAAATCAACACATTGGGTATTCTAAAATATTTAGCTGGATTAATTGTGCCTCACTCATGGACTCAAGAGCTAGTACAGACTTGAGGATGAGTCGAGAAGGCCTGGAATGGCAAAGTCGATATCTTGTTATTTTAAAAGATATTCGATCCCGCAACAGTTTGCATGTGGGGCCGGGTTTCGTAAGAGGTTGCCAGGGTAACCCAAGTTGGGGGTTGAAACCTAGGAAGAAATACTAGGGTAACCTTTGCAACATTGTGATGACACTCCACCTAAAATAATAGTAACCTTGTGAACTTAGCGTATTTGATTAGATTAATATCCTAATACTAGAAGCAATGTAACCAATAAGTTAAGATTGAACTTGTGTAGTTTGTCTATGGATTTACTCGTGTCTAGGGTTTGTAGGTTATGTCTAGGGAACCTTTTTACTATCTCCTAGCATGGGGGGTGGACCTACGGGTACCACATGGTTGGGTGGAACGTGCACCTTACTCCGTTGGGTCCCCAGTTCTTGATCGTGACAATGAGTGCTTCTTGGATGGAGAGCTCGCATGTGGATTTATGTGTACTTCCTTATTTGTAACAGTGGAAACTGTATTTGTGAAACACTCCTCAATTGTTAATGAGGTGAACATTTGTAATTTGTAATTGTAAATTATTATTTGATCTACCTCATTTGGAGAATGAATATTGTAATGTTATTTCAAATGAAATGTAAGATTCATATTTTTACTTTATACCTTCATTGATGAAATTCAAATGTTATTCAATGTATGCTTCTAAGTTAATGTGAGATAAATATATGCAATGTTAAATACTATTGTCGTCTATGGGAATTTTCAGATAGTGTGTCGTCGTGTTACTTAGGGAATGTTTGCAATTAATTAAGTAAATGAATACACTTTAAAAAAAAATTATTTCACTTTCGTAGTCAATGCATCATTCCTTAGGTTACAAGACATAACATTTAGAAAATTCATATAAAATTCACTTTAGGAAAAGATAAACATCTAATGTCAGTATTATTGTTTGCTTATTCTACAAATTAGGCATTGTCTTGAAACTATCTACCTTGAATAAAATGTTGGTAAATAAAATTTTGATAGGCTAGACTTGTATTTTTACTTGAACTATTTCCACCAATATATTAACTAATCTAAGTTTAATAAATTTAATACTTTTTGACATATGAAATAATTCAACCAAAAATTCATATAATTGTAGGATAATTTTATACATTATTCAAGTAAATTTGAAATTCTTTGACAATACAATTGGCATCGCCTTCATTGTATTGTTCGTCATAGTATAATTTAGTCAATAAGCTACAAAATGCAACTAGTTTCCAATATGTGGCATTAAATTTTTTCACACTTTCTTCAATTGTTGTCACTTCTTGTTCAATTGCATGTGTAGACATGCTTGTCACTTCAAGTTGTGTGATAATTTTGTCACATTTTTTTGAAAGAGATCTTCCAAATTTTTCAATTTCAATTTCAATAAATCCTTTTGATTTTACTGAAGCATTCAATGGACTTGTTACAAAAAATTTGATATAGTATCTGGAACATCTTCTATTTTGTTTTCTTGTATATTATTTTCCATGACCTAGAAGGAAAGACAACTAGATTAATATATATTTAAAGTATAAAAAAACTATCGAATATGTGAGAAACATATGAAACATACCAATTTTTTTAATTCTGGTGTGAAATATGAATAATCCTCTCAAGTACTAAATGATATTGAAATTTATTATAAATCATTAGAAATATTCAAAAGTATCATAATTTTGTTAGATAAAAAACATTTATTTGTCCAATTTTAAATATTTTAAACATAGAAGAAATGAAAGTAGCATAAAAGTAAAAATCATACAAATATATTATATTTAAAAATTTGATAGTCATTGAAACAAATTTGAATAAAATATGTTACATCAATTATCTTCTAAATTTTTCAACCAGTTTTCTTCAACCTTTATCTTGGCAAGTTGTTTACCCTTTTTCATTTTTTATAACATTTGATCATATGTGAATGGTGGAATAATTCTTAGACCTTCTAGAGACTTTACATGAGATATGGTGACAAATTTTAATCCCATTCTTTTTCTTGGTCCTATATCAATAGTGGCTTTTGAAAGAGTCAAACCCTATGATTTATGTATTGTCAATGCCCAAGTCAATCTTAATGGTATTTGGATTATCCTCCCCCTCTGTATTACTATAACTAAAATTATATTTGGATTATGATACTCAAATGGTATTCATGAATAGCTATCAAGCTGAACCATTACATATGTTGGTGGTCCTAGTGGACCACTTCCAAGTTTGTATACAATAATTCAAATGTATCCTAGAGCTCCATTTACAATACCTTCTTGTATCCAAAGATTTGAAGTCAAAATTACCCTTGCATCCTTGTTGATCAATAATTCTAGATCAATCTCATCATTTGGGAATCCTTCTACTACATTAATACTTATTGATTTTGTTGCAATACTACGTGCAACGGGATGTTTCAATGAGTATAACATTTTCTTATTATGATTATGAACATTATCATTTGTGGAGAACAAATGAACACCATTGTCAAACTCATCTTTTCTTGTTGCATCTATGGTAATAGTGGTTCTTTCCATAAGCAATTTTCAATCATCAATTGTTGGGTTTGCATCTCTTAGATTTGTCAAAATTTAATGGTTTTTTTCGTAGTAGATGTTTTGTCCATCTTGTCTAAATATTTTATCTAAAATAACCACAATTTTGAATTCTTCCCATAATAACTTAGCTCATCTATTTCTATCATATGTTGGTCTATCATTAACACTAGACAACTGACCTAAATCACCAACCAAAATCATAGATATACCTGAAAGATAATCGATAACAATTATTTTCAATAATATATACCTTATATCTATAAAAATTCCAAATATATGAATTACTTGTATTAGAATATAAAATAATTATTTTTGTTAATCATAATCATGTGTATAACTGCAAAATTAATGATTGTATTTTGTGGGAATTCTTTTCAGAGTCAAGAATCTATATTCTCTAGTAAGTTCTAACCAATGAAGCTCATTTCATCAATCAAAATTTACTTGATGTGTGCTATTTCTTCTTGAAAACTTGTTATCTACCTTGCTCCTTCTAGTTGAGAAAAATCTCTTCTTGGGATTCTTAGTTTTGAATGACTATGGATGCTCCTATGTTGAATGATGCAACTCCAATTGGTGCAAGTAATAGAAGGGTAGAATGGTATAGAATTGCCACATTTTCAAGAGCTTGAATAATAGCACCAATTAGATATTACTTTCCTATTCTTGTTGTTTTTTGAAATATCATTAATAAGGGTTATCATTTTAATTACTATGATAGTGTGTCATAATAATGTTGAGTGTCTTTTCTTATTTATTATTGAGGGAACTGTGTAGTTGATACATTGTAGTATCTCATCATGTATGAGACACCCATGATATCTCATGTTGCTTATGAAAAATTCATTGCTTGATTTGTGTACATTTCACCTTGATATTCATTACACCAATTGATTTGTATATCAACATATCTTCTTCCAAGCATATCTATTTTAGAAACTTAGATATTTTTGCCATGATTTAGTTTAGATATAATTTCTCATTCATGCTCTATAGTATTTCATTGAATAGCTTTGAACATTGTCTTCAATTTCAAAATCACTAATGTTTTCAACATTTTCTATAGTTGTTATTTGCTTCATGTGCCAAGGGTTATAATGGAATGACTCTCACTTTTCTATTATGGATTCATTATTGTGACTAATATCTCTTTCCACACCATGAAATGTTTTGTACAATAATAGGGTAAACCCACAAAACTGGTTTACAATTCCAATGAGAAAGGAAAATTGCAAAAACACTCCTATGAAAGAAAAAATTACTTTTTAGGGGTTTGCACAAACTAGGGTGTTTGAATGGGCCCTGGTTCGAGCGAAGCATATTAAATGATGGGACTCATTTTTTTTGCATTTTTTAATGACAAAGGCAATGGAAAATTGACTACAAGAGGGGGTTCGCTCGAACCTGGGTTCGTTCTAACCCTAGTTCTAGCGAACCTCCTCGCTTGAACCTAGGTTCATTCGAACCCCCCTTTTCCCCCCTTCTCCCCCCCTCTCTAGCACCAAATTTCTCCCAAAAATTTCCCTTCAAAGCTTGAGTTGAGGATGAAAATGGAGGAGACTTCACAAACCCAACTGGATGATGGTATTCCTCAAAATGAGCTATCCATCGAATATAATTTTAATATGTTTTGGTTTTATTATGTATTTGTTTTTTTAGTTTGATTAAACATAGGTTTTTCATCAAAAATCAAGCTCTTGTTCTGGATATGTGGAAAAATAGCATATTATCAAAATAAAATTCTAAAAAATATGTTCAGGCTAGGTATTGTTGTCCTTGATCCAAAAAAAAAATGAATTTCGATACATACAAAAAGTTATGTTGTATACGGTCCGCCTATGTCTGAATTGTAATTGGTTTGACTTCAAAACTTGATTAAGGAAAAATATTAAACCACTATGAAACCAAATGAACTGGTTAGATATCATAGTTACAAATATAAATTTGAAAAAAATAGAATTTTATCCTTCATAGAAAAAAGTTATGTTGATATACAGTGAGCATCACTCCTTAAAAATGGTGTTTATTGATAAAAACTAGTTTTCAAAGGAGATGGAAAAAGAAGTGCAATCTGATTCTAAAAATTTTGAAAAATATATATTTAGAATCTACAGACAAAATGTCACAAATCACTAGTTTGCATCATCTTCAAATTCCTCAGGTTTAGCCGCTATAGGTGCCAGAAAGTGAAAAAATAGTTAGAAAAAATTAGTTTCAATGTTCAGTTTGGCCAAAAATTGTAAACCAATATTTTGGGATCACCCAATAACTCTAATAAATAGGAATCAATCCATTTATCTAACTCAAGTGGAGGAATGGATAAAAACCTAGGAAATACTTTGACAATATTTTTTTTTTGTCGTGGCTCCCATTAGTTATCTCTTCTTCTTTAGGATTGTATAGCCATAATCTGGCTGCATCAATCAATGTGACACCTTCCATAGAAAAAGGCCTTGATATATAACCTTCAATGAAATATTTTGTTTGTTCTTTATTGTTCTCTTCAATACTTACAGTTACAAGTTTGAACACCTCACGTGATATATTTAAATTTTAAAATCTTCTACTGCTCTCTACCAATGGAAGTTCTAGTAGCATGTGACATGTTTCTTGAGCTCCAATGTCTCTTTCTATAACAGTCTTAGTAAAAATCCTTCTATATTCTCTTGTAGCTAAATCATCAACATTTTTTATGTTTGCAACATGTGCATCAACATCTGGTGGTATGTTTTTGAGCTTTTCTCTACTTTTGTTGCATACTTTGCAATATATTTAATTATATCTAAATGTTTGGAAAGAACATGTTTCCAGTCTCCACAATTACAATATGTAGTGTTTGTGTGAGTTTACTCTATCATCATTTCTTGTTGGCTCAAAAAAAATTCACTTGTTTTTATGTCTTCATATAATTTGGATCCCTCCAAATTCAATGTCTAGGGAGCATTATAGGTCTATAATCAATATGAATAATTCATCTATTTTAGTAATTTGCAATTATATTATATTATATTTCATTTTGATATAAATATTTTAGCTTATTAAAATAGTTACCTACAACCCATTGCTTCTCTTTTTTTCATAGGCATGCACCCTCCCTATACATTGTGTGTTGCACTACACAATTTAGGATCTCTTCATAGTCATGCTCAACATCTATCTATACAAGTTTCCTTGTATTTTTAAGACATGGATGTTGAGAATTTATTTGAAATACCTACAATTGGAAATACAAATAAATTTATTAGTTATATCATAGAGTACAAATAGTTTAAGTAATATATTGCATGTATATGTCGAAATTTTTTTGAACATGCTTGTACATGTTTTGTTGATGTGGATCTTCTCTAGGATTTTGTTCCTAAACAATACAATGGAAATATATTTTAACACTTTTTCATTGCTCTTCATTTGAACAATCAATGTTATCCATATTCAGTGCTCCATATAACCATATGAATCAATGCACATGTGGCGAGCCCCTATGTTTCCGCTCATATTTGGACCAGTAACCTTTAACATTCATTCCATTTTCCAATATTTTTGTTTTGAATATTGAATGTCTCAAGTGCATGTAGTGTGCGACTACAAACCATTGTTCCTCTCTTTTTTCATCTGTGTCTATTATAAAAATGAATTAAAGATTTTAAGACTTAAAATATGACTTTTTATTTTAAATCCTCAACTATTTTATGCATCCTAACCATTTTCATTAGCAATTTTTTACTTTATTTTTTAATTAAATGATACTTCTTTGGTTGAGTATTTACTATAGTTGATGTAATTACATGTCATTTAGTATTACTATCATTGGTGGATGAGATTGAACCCATCATTAGGTATGCATCATTAATTACACAATTCCAAAAAAAAACATATAAATTCAAAGATTTCTTTTGCGTTTTTCCATCCACACTTTGACGTTTTTGCTCATTTACTCTTTCACTCATTCACTTCTCCTCCCACTTTTACATTCTTGAAGATTATATTTCAAAAAAGCAGCTATCGCTTATACAAAAAGAAATGCAATATCCATACGCAACGTATGCTAATTTGGTTATCTAACCAAGTAGTAATATATGGAAATAGTATGGCCACATAAGAGATTTACAATAACTTGTTACTCGGCATAATGTTGTTTTTCAATTTACAGAAAATATTCATATCTGACATGGTTGGCTGAGCAATTACTTTTACTTGTGAAAAAAATCTTATCAGGTTCATGTATCATAAAAAGTTTAAATCTGATATGATAGTGGGTCTAGCGTCCAAGTAAGGAGGTCTTCTTAGGTTCAAGTTGTGATATAAATAGATCTTTGTTCTTCACAATATTTCACAGGAAGTCCCAGGTTCAAGTCGTAGTATAATGAATAGAAAGTCTCAAGTTCAAATCCCCATTAAAATGGGTAAACAAGCAACAGCAATGCTGATGATGATCATCATGTTTGGATCTTTACCCAGCAAGTATGGCTGTCCTGTTGCCAATTCTAGCAGCGGAACATACCTTGCAGGACCAGTGAACGAATTGGACGCTCGTATATTGAATTTTGCTCTGAATTTGGAGTACCTGGAGTGCGAATTTTTTCTTGGGGGTGTATATGGCAAGGGACTGGATAAATTCGCAGCTAATCTCACAGGAGATGGGCCTCCCCCGCTAGGCATTCGTATGGCCAATCTCGACCCACAAACTAGAGATATCGTCCAGCAATTTGCCTTCCAGGAAATCGGCCATATTAGGTTATATCATTTTTACTATTGTTTTTTATGGACTCTGAATTCATGAATTTCCCTGCTGAATTGGGCATCGTTTGGTGTACGATGTTTTGCAGAATCATTAGGGAGACTGTACAGGAAGCCATTTCTCGACCTCTGTTGGACTTGAGAGCGGAAACATGGGCGAAGTTCTTCGATGAAGCTCTGGGATTCACGCTCAATCCTCCATTTGATCCATACGCTAATTCTGTGAACTATGTGCTTGCTATGTACGTTGTTCCATACATGGGGCTCACAGCTTATGTTGGCGCCAATCCTAATATAACCTCACAGGCTGGAAAGCGAGTAAAGCTTTGAACTTTTCCTTTTATCATCCTCAGGCGTCCAGCTCATGAATAAATATTGGATTAGTGAGTTAGTATCGATGGATTGCATATTTAGTTTCGGCCTTTCTTAACAATTAATCAGTTCAATAGGTAGTTAAAGGAATTTAGCATTTTTTTAATGATTTAAAAGATTAAACTGTTCTTCTTCCTAGTTTTTTTGTTCTGGTTAGGTAGTGGATTGTTGTAATTGTTTTTGTTTGTTTCTTTTGAACTTTTGAGGTGTGAATGATAATATAGATATTTATTCATTAAAAAGTATTTTTCTGTTTATCTAGCATTTTTAATATAAATAAAATGTAAAATTACTAGTATTTGTTTGATTATCAAGTAATTTAATGTTTAAATCTAGAATAAAAGGATCAAGAGTATAGATTTGCTATTGCATCAAAATCTGGAGATGTTAATGAACTTCCAGATCGACATTTTCACCTAGACTAAGGGTAATGGTTAGTCCGTGAGATCAACCCCCAGGGGTGTCGTGGTTAGTCCAACACCCCTTCTCTGACATAACTTGGTAGAATTCAACCTAGGTCAAGGCTCTAATACCACATATAGATTTGCTCTTACACCAAAATTTTAAGGTGTAAATGAACTTCCAAATCAGCATCTTCACCTAGATCCAGAATGACGACTAATCTACAAGACCACCTCCCAAAGATACCATGATTAATCCAACAAAAGGCAGCAAGTCCCACTGTTAAATCTTTTTTTTGGACAGTCAAATCTCAAATCTTTCTTTGCCCTCATCATGGTGTCAGCACCAGGTGCACCTGCTACAAAAGCTCTTCTCTCTCAACCAAACTGTAAATGAACTTGCAAATCAACATCTTCAACTAGACCCAGAGTAACGATTAATCTACAAAATCACCTCCCAAAAATACAATGATCAATCTAACAAAAAGCAGCAAGTCCCACTATTAAATCTCTTTTTTTTCAGTCAAATCTCAAATCATTCTTTGTACTCACCATGGTGTCAGCACCAGGTGCACCTGCTACAAAAGCTCTTCTCTCTCAATCAGAGTGTAAATGAACTTGCAAATTGACATCTTCACCTAGACCTAGAATGACGATAAACAAAATCACCTAAAAAAACAACAAAATACCACTATTAAATCTCTCTCTTTTTTGACAGTCGAATTTCAAATCTTTCTTTATCCTCACCATGGTGTCAGCACCCTCTCAACCAGAGTATCGTAAGCCAAGTCTTCAAATCAGTTAATATTTAAACAGAGCCATTCATTTCCCATGCTCTACACGTCTTTCTTTCTCCTCAACATGGTATCTGTGTCAGGTGCTTCTCCCTCACCAAGCATTAAGTCTACAATCTACTGAATTACTGAGTGTTCAGAAACATTAATACAAAATAAACTCACACAATTGTTTTTACAACTCTACAAACTCATTTACATTGACTGTACAAAAATCCTGACTACTATTGAATTATCAGTTATGTGAATATGCAGCTGTTAGCTGGTCTTCTGGGAGTAGAATCAGGGCAAGATGCAGTGATACGTTACTGGCTGTACGAGAGAGCAGAAGAGAAGGTTTATCCCTACACCCTCACTGTTGCACAGATCACAGCCACCATCTCCAACCTTCGAAATTGTTTGGGCAAGACAGGCATTGTGGATGAAGGAATCATAGTTCCCCCACAACTGGGCGCTGAAGGAAGAGTTAGCGGCAACATTCTGTCTGCAGATGCCAACTCCCTGTCTTATAGCAGAACTCCCGGGGAGACCTTGAGGGTTGTGTACGGTACAGGGAATGAATCCAAACCTGGTGGGTTTTATCCACATGGAGCCAATGGGTTTATTGCTCGTAGCTATCTGCACCATTGACAGGTTACCTTACTTATTGCTACATGCGGAATTGGATAACCAAACAAAAAATTTCTTCACAATTAAACATCTACCTTTGGAAAAACAAAGAAAGAAAGAAAGAAGACCAGTGGGTGGAGGAGCATTAAACATTCCTTCTTGTTTTATTCTTAGAAAAAAGTCGTTATGTGAGTTTGTATTATTTGTTTTATGAAAATTCTGATTTTGACAGATTGGATCCTCTCCACGTGTTTGTTTAGTTCAAGACGATTTTTAGTTTTAAATGTATGTTTATTCAAATTGTTGTAATTTGATCAATAAAGACAGAGATGTCTGACATATGTAATCTACTTGTTTCCATAATTGATTACATAACCAAAAAGTAATTTTCTTTTTTATATTGTAAGAAAGAGATCTTATATTATTTGAAGTGGAAAAATATAGTCTATTTTAAATAAAGATGAAAGGAATGAGATTGAGTTATAGAATTAGAGTCATAATATCGTAACATTATGAAAAAAAGAATAAGTAATGTAGCTATCCACGATATTGACATGTCATTTTATTATTTTATTTATTGGTACATGAAGTAGTTGAAGGATATTATTACTTCACAATTAATTATTTAGTTAAGAAATAATAAAGAAAGAAAGAATGACTTATATTAGAGGAACATCCAAAATAAGCATTTCTTAGTATTTATGTGTTGAAACAAGTCCTTGTCTAGTTTAGAAACTCTCACATGTATTACAAGTTATGGGATTTATATAGATTGATACAAATATGTAAGTAGATGTAGGAGCACCTCAAGGATCATACAATCTTGTACACCCAAAAATACATTTGATGTGTATGTTGTTGTGTGTTTCTATGCATTGAATTTATGTGTTTGTGCATGTGCTAGTGTAGTCTATAAAAAGATCTATTGAGAATTTTTATCTAATCCATGCACATGCTTTAAGGAAGGTATGCCTAGTTTGCAAGCCAAACAAAGATTGCTTGTGTGAATATTTTTTAATGTGTGAAAAAATATAGTAAGCTATCAATTGAAATGAGAAATCATATTATGGGCTAACAACTAGTGATTAGGAAAATAATGTGATGCACTAGAAGATTAATCATTTTAGGTCTTGTAATGGGTTTTTTCTTGGAAAGATGTACCATATGATCATAATGAGTTTTTTAGATTCTATTTAAAAAGTGCCCAAGGAAATTATAAAAGGGACGATTAAAAGATTGGAATAGGAGAAAATTGGCATATGTGAAGTAGGCAAATCAAGGGTTATAGAGAGTTAACAAAAGTATACTTGTCAAGGGTTTCAAAAAGTTGAATCTAAGATTCATAACCACCTGTTATATTCAGTATGCATAAAATATCTTCATGTATTGATAATCTCCCCATTTGTTTAGCATTATTGTCCTATAACTTTGCACAAATAAATTTATTATTGTATTCAATATTCCCAAACAACCTAATTTTTTTTCTTACCCCTACCTCTCATTTAAGAAATTTCATGACAATTTTTTCATTTAATTTCCTTTTAATTATATTCAAGATTAGATAATATTATATATTACTTAAACTATTCACAAGAAATAAAAATGTCTTAAAATATTAATGGTATTCTTAATCAAGCACGAAACATAATATTTTCTATAAAAAAAGTAAATAAATATTCTTAAAATTAAATACACAAGAGATGTAATTACAATGGTAGCAAAGAGGTTGTAATCAAGTGAGTGCATAAAAAAACATCTTAACATAAATTTGACAAACATTCACACATCAAATCTTCATTACATCTAGTTGTCTATGGTGATAGTGTGAGATTTTAGGTGTGTGTAGGTGTATGTGTGTGCATAACCTAAGAAAGTAACATAGTTGCATAAAAACATCTACCTAATAGACATTGAGAGATCAATCTTGAAGCACCTATCTACCTTATGTCACAAATCTAGTATAGGCACCTCAAGTCTCATATCTCTAAACATATTTTAGATAAATATGTGAAAGAGATATATTCTAATTACTTATATTACTACAATAAGTGATAAACATACATACCTTACATTTTTACTCTATTTTACATTTGTTTTTACTAGTATAGTGTAATACCATCAATACATTGTGGTAGATCTTAAATGTCTTGTTTGGTGTACAAATAGACCAAAATGCATCTTGTTCTTAAACTTGTCATTTATAATAGCTTTATCCATGTCATGGATAGGACCAATTAGAATCATTAAGGATCTCTACTTTCCTATACTAGGCCACACATTTGGTGTTATCCTTTGGATTGGACTACATCACACCCTACTCCTTCAATTTAAAATTTAAATATTCTACTATTGAGGATAAATTCTCTAAATTTTGACCTTGCCACATTTACTTGTACATCAAAATACCTCACATTAAGAATTGACGATCTTGTATTTATAGATAGGAATAGGTCATTAGCAAGGATTTTTTGAACTGAAATTTTATAGAGCATTAAAATCATATACAAAACTTATAGAGAAATTCTTTAGCATGACATTAATAATTACATCATAGGCATTGCATTGCTTTCCTATTGTGTCTTTGATTTTGTATTGCTGAAAAAGGGGTTTGACACTCATCAAGGAAGACAACCACCTTTTTTTATTCTATAGTAAGATCCACTATATTTTTTAGCACGGTGTCAATGCCTAGAACCAAGTACCAAATATAGGAGTGTAGATTTCATGAGTAGAGGATGAAGTTGGAGCAAGGGGACTAAATCACACCACATAAAAGTGTCCCTAGTCTAGTATTTATCTAGTCTCTTTCTAGATTACATCACAAGCTCTATAGTGCAAGTCCATCATCAAAACCCTAATTCCAATAATCAATCATAATAAAACGGTGAATTTTCATGTATCAACAACAAAAAATTAATAAAGCAAAGTAATTATAATCCTTCTCTTATCATTTATGTATTTTTCTCTTAGCTCTCTTAATTTACATATTAATATATCTTTCAATTGATCTTCTACTTAGACTCTTAAATTAACCATGCAATGTGTTTTATTTCCCTATATGTTTCTGAAACTTGAACTTTCTTATCACTCAATGCCTTGCCCTATGATGGTATAAATAGTGGCAATGGGTGAAAAATCATGTTAAATTGTTGGCCAAAATAATGAAAATTGTTTTAGGCTCAAATTTTTACCTTTTTTGGTTTGCTAAATCAAATTAAAATAAATATTCATTTTGAAAAAATAGAAATAGGTTTAAAAAATAGATCTATTTTGTAAAATAGTATGTATATTGATTTTCTATTTGTAATTTTCCCCTTGAAAACTACCTTGCAACTTCATGGAACTTAGGCTTGAGAGTGTGAATTCTACCTTTTCCATAAAAATCTTGGGATAAGAGGACTTCATATACTTTTCACACCCAAGGTTGGTGTTGAGGAAATACTTGAACCTAAATTTAATAAATTTAAATGGGTATAGATCTAAGAGACTCAAGATTCTAAAAATATAAAATATGTCTCATTGTAATTTTATTATGTTATTGTTATTTTAGTTACATATATTATGTATGAATTCCTCATAGATATACATATTGAAAAATATATATAACTTTCAAACCATTTATTCTTTTTAAATCCAAAAGATGTTTCATGATCTAGATTTCATTAGCTATATGTTTATAAATAAAACATATTTGTTTACCAAGTTATGTTGACAAAAAAATACATTTTAATATTTTTAAAAATTTGTAAAATTGATGTATAATTATTTATTTATTAAAAAGTTATAAAAAATTATGTTGCATCTCCTCGTGTGTCTTGTACTTATATGTAATGTTGGAAAAAATATTATTTTCTCATACTTAGTGTGTGCAAGGAAATTATGCTACAAATGAATGATTTAAATAGCTAAATTAAACTACACAAAGACCAAACAAACACTTAGTTAGGGCATTAGGAAATCAAATAGAACACAAAAATTACACAAATAATTCCATGTTAAATAACCTAGTTGGATGAAATGGTTGTTCCCTTTGGTGATTTTGATGTGTGCTCACAAATCCTATAGCATGATATTGCATTCCAATGTGCGTTAAAATGACTTGGGTTGGGATTGGATTTATATATTTTTTTATGGGAGGAGATCAATGGTGAGGATTGAATGGGAAGATCAATGCCTAGAATTGTATGTGATCTCTCAAGCCATGAGATTGTGCAAGTGGCACAATATAGTGGCTTGAGAGGGAGATGGTACTTGTGAGGGTACTTTGGAGTATGGGGAGGATCTTGCCATAAAGGAAAGGTTTGTCCTCACAATCCAAAGGGGTGAGGTGAGAGGAATAAATGAATTAAAAATTATTTTAGGTACCTTGAGTGTACTTTAGGGACAAGGACCCATGTGGGGTTTCTTCCCAAAAGGGGAAATTTTTAAAGGCTAGAGGACATTGTAGATAGGCAATAAATGGAAAGGAGTTGACCCCTTTCCTAATCATGGATTAGGAATGTGCAAGTGTTTAGGGAGGGGATCAAGTGGGTGATTAGGATTAGGATTAGAGAGAAAGTGGGAGAGATGGAGGATGTGACATGTGAGGTGGAAAATTAAATATAAATAAAAGTTATTTATTTAAGTTATGAGAGAGAATGAATAAGGTAGGATAGATGAAGATAAATAATTAAAATTAATTATTTACGTTAAGTTAGGACTTATGAAACCCATGAAAGCCTAGGTGACGGCGAGCGGACGTGTCGCTGAGGACGAGGCTCAGGACAGTCATGCTAGGCTGGCGTGGTTACATCGAGCAGGTTGGGGAGAGTGCATATTAACTACAGATGCTTGGTCATGTTTTTTGATATGTGGGAATGGGCGGCCGAGTGTGAAGTTTTAATGGTGATTAGTTACGGCGGACATGAATGATACCACTTCAAACGGATTGTGGGCAGTCGGAACTATAAACACATCACACCTCATTTGGCACCATTCTGTTTTTTAGCTTCGCGTTGTCATGGAGACACCAGTGCGTCTTCGTGAAACACGTAAGCTATGTGTGTTCTTTGGGAATATTTCATACAATAGATTGAATTCAATGTTCAAGGATTGGCATCCCTTGGTGCTGGGGGCAGCACAGCTTCTTCTGGGCAATGACTATTTGGAGTCTATCAATCGTTATCGCATGAATGCGGATACAACATCAAGATTTGTGGATGCTCTTCAAGATTTGGAGGTCCCCAAGGCTGTCACCCTGCTAATGACATGCAAATTATTGATGGGGAACCTGTTAGGTGGCGTGGAAGACACAATCATCATCCCAAAACTAGGCGTTGGGCTTCCTCGACCGAGGGATATGCACAGAGCCCTTCTCCCGTGGGTGTACGTGAAAAGATACACGTTCCTTTTGGACCTAAAACGAGAGGCTTTGGAGGAGCATAGGCGATGGGCAAGATGCGGTCTCATATTTCTTAAGAACCATTTGTATCTAGAACCGACTAGTGGATTCGCCTGGCGGTGGACTTTCTGCCAGTACTTGGTGGCGGAAGGGTTTGAATTTGGAGATTGAACATGTGCTCCAACTTTTGCTAGTTTTGGTGTTCTGGTCATAACGTCGGTATTTTTTGCGGTTCATTTCGGTCAATTTGTGTGTATCTAGGTAGTTAAATGGCATTGGTGGAGCATCTGTGTTTTTTGGGCTAGGGTGGCAATGGCAAATTATGCAATGTTTTAGTCTGAAGTCTTATGCAGTTTGTTTTTCTGTCGGTCTGGGATGATAGGGTGTCAAGGGTTACTGATAGCAGCTCATGTTGATCCTGCGAGAGACACATGGTGTTTGTAAAAAGAATGTAACCTCATTTTGATAGTTAATACAAATCCTTTATTTCCGTACACCAAAACAAGTTAGGACTTAGGAAAATAGAAGAAAATATGGAATATTAATTAAATAAAAAAATATTATTTAATTAATAAATATGATGGAGATTGGATGAAAATAGGAATAAATATGAAATATTAATTAAATGAATAGGATTTTATTTAATCAATATATCTAGGATCAGGGACAAAAAAATTAGGGTTAAATTGATCAAATGTAATGGTCAATTTTAGGTGTCTACATTTTCTCCCTCTTTGAAATGGCATTAAAATAACATGATTTTAAAGAAAAAAATAAAATATAGCCTACACAATGAAAGATTGGGTAAAAATATTCCCCGATGCAAATATGGTAGAAGAAAATGATAGGGATGGGTGATGCCCCCTTGAGAGGGTAGGTGGGTAAAAAGGGGCTCGGATAGCCTCTTGAAAGAAGAAAATGGAAGGAAGGGAAAAAAGGATGAAAAATGAGGTTGAAAGAAAAAATGAAGAAAAACATATTAAGGAAGGAGAAAATATGGAAAAAGGAGTGATTAGGTGTAAATAAATATGTTATGGAAGGTGAAAACTATTCATTTTTACCATTTGCAATAGTAAAATTGAAAGGAGTGTGAAAGGGTAGTAGAAAGGAGATGGTGAATATTCTGGTTGCAGAGCATTGGGTGGAGTGGGTGAGGACATACATGATTTTGTACGAGGAAAACACACAGGTAAGTCAATTTGGACTTAAGCCTTGTATTTTTTTATATTTTTAGGTCAATAAACGAGGCAATAACAAGGTTGTCCAAGTAGAAAAAAAAATGTTGGGCCGACCATGTGGCTAAGTGGGGTGGCCTTGTAAGAAACAAGGTGAACCTATAAGGAGTTGGGGAAACCTAGTAAAACTAGGCGACCTTGTTTATAGATAGATGGCCTCATGAAAATGGGTTGGCCTCACAAGGATATGGGTGGCCTTGTAAAAAGGTTGGCCTTGTGAGGAACAGGATGACCTCATAGGAAATAAGGTGTCCTCGTAAAATAGGCAACCTCATTTGGGGATGGGTGACCTCCTAGGGTGCTAAGTTAGTTAGGACAAATAGAAGTTATGGGTACAAGGGTGAAAATAGGTGAGTCATTAGGGGATGTGGTAGGTTTTTTCATAGAAGGTTAGGCAAAAGTGAAAGTAGAGTGGGTAGAGTAGTGTTCAGGGGAAAATAATTAAGTGTATGACATGGTGTGCAAGAGCAGTTAAATGTGTTAGAGATGTGGGAGTGATGACCTATAGTGTTGATATTGATTGACGAAGGCAGAGAGGGTGACATTCACTATTAAAAAATTGGCAATGAATGACTAAAAATTGCAAATAAAATGCTAGCTAGTAGTTTATTTGTAGTTTTTAGTCATTTTTTTAGTCATTTATAGCCTATTTTTTACTAGTGATTATAGGTGATAAGAATAGAGTGTGTGGCTTGGATGTCATCGATTTGTGCATGTAGAGCGATGTTGACAAATTTGGTAGAGCACGAGTACCTTCCATCTCTTGACTGGGGAGATGATAGTGACACTAGAGGATGTGTGGAGGATCCTATAGGTGCTAATTAGAACTTGATTAGTGTATACGTCGACGATAGCACCGGAGGTGGTATTATGGAGATTTTTTGGGAGGAGTGATTTTTTGAGGAGGCGGAGGTATGGTGAGGGGGTGAGGAGGTGGATTTGTGAGGTGGAGGAAATATAGTAGGGGTGATGAGAGAGGAGGCAGAGGAGAGTTGGTAAAAGTATGTAGAGATGGATGTAACAAATAGAGAGGGGCATGTGGGGAGGATAGAGGAGAGGAGGCTACATGAGGAGAGGTTGATGGGGAGGCTACAGGAGTGGGGGATGCTACAAAGAGAAATAGTGATAGTGACTCGAGCTCAACTTAATTGAGTGAGGAGAACAGATAGGATTCACTAGAGGTGGGGAGATCAAGTTCACCATAGGTAGAGACACATGGATCACCATGGGTAGAGGCACAAGTAGAGGAGGGAGATGATGGGTAGAATTCTTTGGAGATGATACTAAAATAGGATTTGAGTGAGTGGGATGTCATTCAAAGGTGAATAAAGCAGGTAGAGGTTGAGCATGATGAATTGAGGGGATGACTAGATCAGATGGTAATGGAGCAAGATGGATTTTGGAGGCAACTACAAGGGGCCGATGTGGATATCACTCATATGAGAGACCTTTTAGGACCTCAGGGAATGAAAAAGGATTTTTTATAGGTATTACGAGCCTTATGGGAGGTAGGATATTGGTGATCTTTGTATGTATAAGTCATATCAACATATCAGAGAGCTCTGATTTATGCAAAGCATTCGAGGTCTGAGGTATTTGGATTAGCCAAATTAGGGAGATCGAAGAGATCAGTGGCCATGGGTCCACCATGAGGACCATTACCACCATCACCAGGACCATCAACAGGAGATGGGGCTAGCCATAGCTAGCTTAGGATGGAGATAGATTTGTTTTTGATAAGGAAAATCAGGTTTTGAAGGGGCCCCAAAACCCTTTACAAAGATGATAAGTTGCAAAAAATACTAAGATAGGAAAACCCATAGCCCAAAAAAATAAAATGCTAACAACATAAATAACCAAAGAAACCCATCAACAACCCAACAGCAAAAACATCAGCATCCAAGTTGATCAAGCAAAAGAGTCAGCACAACTACAACATCTTTCCAGAACATTAACTGAGGCCAAATTTTCCTCAATGACCCCCTCGTGCATCTCCATAACATCCTTGAGCTCATCAAATGATATGGCAACCCGCTTCTTGGTCTTACTCCTCATCCTCAAACACGAGCCAGCCTCCACATCCTTTTCCGTACCTGGAACAAAATCTGCATTCTTGTTCACCAAGTTCGAGCAATTCACATCCTCAATAACATCCTCAATTTCACCCAGCTCCAGGGGTTTACTATTCCATTTCAAGGCTTTCTCATTTAAAACCGAAAGTCCCTTAGTAGTCGACTTCAAGGAATTATCGCTAATGCTCACCATAGTCTTCAAATCATACGACAGCTTACCAATTCTATCCTCATTATTAACCAATCTTTCCTCCAAATTCTTATGAACCATCATTTCCAAAGAGGAAATCCTCTCCTCATGAGTTATACCAAGGCAATCAACATCCACAACCAATTTATCAAGCATTACATTCATGGATTTAACCTTACCTTTAATCACCCATTCCTTCTGATTGCTACGGACCAGCGTCACACAGATATCCTACCAATTCTTTACCTAGACATTGAGCTCCTTAACTTCTAAGAACATCCATTTCACCAGAGAAAGCAAGTTACACGTTCCATCCTCAGCCATCTTACAAAACATACCCATATTTACCTCATCCCAATTGATAGGATGCTCAACATTCGGATCAAAATTCTGACCAGGGACTTCCCTACGCTCATCTTTATGCTCCTCTTCCTCCTCAACAAGGGAATCCTCCACTTTGACCACCTCCACCTTAACCCTATGCTTGTCAAGAAATTTTTCCAAATTCACCAAGACTTCCAACCGCTCTGCCTTCACAACATTCCCTTTAACCTGCAAGGAGCTTAAATGAGAGTCAAGGGGACCCTGGTTAGGGTCAATCTCCTTAGAGCACTGGAAACCCTCAATCCCCTTCAAACATCCATAGGCTGCACAGACCTGAGAATGTTATTACCCACGCCAAGACTATTATCCACAACCAGGGTGCTTTCCACAACCCCCACATTATCAGGACCTTGAGCACCAGTTGTAGGGGATCTTTCCACAACACCAACCTTCCAAGGACTCAGAAGAGGCTTCACACTAGAACCAAGATTCTCAACATCTTTCGACAATTCCACCTTTCTCTTAATAGAAGACATTTCTTTCCTGGGACATTTAGTTTTCCCCTTAGCGCTCTTCTTCCTAGAATGTACCATAGCATCCCTCAGCTCAATGTCTATTTCATAACCTTTTGACCAAGCTTCAAACCCCTCCTCAGACACACCATCCTCCACAGACATTTCCTAAAAATCCAACTCTTCATCCTCAGAATTCCCTTCCCATTCCGCCACAGAATCCCCTGTCTCATAGCCAAAATTCTTAACCCCCTTTTTTTGAGCCAGGGTTTTAGGGTAAATAGGGATTAGCTTTAGCTTAATATGAGAAAACATTAGATTCATAAGGCCTTCATGAAGAATGACCTTCTTAGAGTTTTTGTGGTGATCCTCAATACTGTTTTCCATGGACAGCAAGAGATAAAAAGGAAAAGAAACCAACACCTTGTAATGGAAGTGATTCAAAAGCATAAAGTGTTAACTATAAACTATAGAGAACCTACCTTCCAATGTGAAGTAATGCATGATAGCCAACACAATATCCCTCCAAAGCGGTCTGAGAGAATTATGGGCATACCCACCACTCCCAACTTCCCTGAGCTTCTTCTTCTCATCAAATTTGAAGAAATTAGCAAGGGATTTCTTAGCAGCTCCTCTGCTCTATAGAATTTCCTCCCAGAAGATGAAAGCCCACTGACTTCCGCCACAAAATCCTCATCAATATTGAACTTTGTACCTTTATAATGTAGAATCCTGCTATTCCATCCTTTTACAAAAACCTTCATTACTTCAGGATTAGGGCCTTGGAGTCTCAGCATATAATGGGTAACCCCACCCTTTTCCAAATGCTCCCACACAATTTCATTACTCTAGAACTCATCACACGAACTTGGCTCCACTCTGCAACAAGCTCCACCCATGGTAGCACGCAGTGAGCAGGAAACTAACAGCACCTCAATTTTCTACAAAAAAAAAATAAGGCTAGCTGGCCACAAAACAATGCAAATAATACCCACAAAATGTGTGAGCCTTCCATTCCAAGTACTTCCCAACCTTCGTAGCCAAGCCATAATTTCTTAGAAATCTAAAAGGTAATTATTAAAAGGGCATGGCCAAGACTCAACATGCATAAACCAACTCAAAATAATAATGAAGAGTCTTTCCCATATATCAACCACCTTAAAGACATGCCACCTAGTCATTATTGGAAATGATTTTAAGATTGAGTGGTAAGGATTCAAATACATCCCAATCATTTCTAACCACCACTCCCAAATTAGCTAACCCATCAACCAGCAAGTTAATTTCCCTAAACACATGCGAGATTCTTATCTCATCAAAAGAATTAATGATGGAGATCAAATCATTAATGAGATGAGCAATTGACCATGTTGGCGAACACTTCAGAAAAAGACAGTTTATAATGTTGAGCAATTCCCCTTCCAACCAAAGTTTAGAGACCCCTAAATTCTTCGCCAACACAAGGCCATGATAGGCTGCAGTGAGAGATAGATTTGTTATATTCCCTAGGGAATATCTTTCATTATTCTCTATGAAGCCAATGTATTATGATGAGACCTTGATGTTTATTTTTTGATGTATGATGGACATTATTATTTTGTGATATATCTAGTGATGTGATGGTTAGTGGATATGCATGTATGTTTCTGAGGATTTATGATGTAGTTTTAGGATGATGATTATATATGGCTTTTATGTTTGTGATGTCTAGATGCCAATGATGATGTTGTAAGATGTGTATATGTATAATTCTATGATCATTATGTATATGAATGATGGATTTTTATATGGATATACATGTTGTTTATTATGCACATGGATAAATGACTCTTATAATGAACCTAGAATGCACAGGTAATGAGTAATAAATGATTATGATCAATGCGTAAACTAATGATAAGTGAAAATATGCTTAGACTAACAAATCTTAACACCTAAAATGCATCTAATGATAATGCAATGATGATGAGAAATGAAAAGATGCTTAGAATAAAAAATCTAAACACTTGAAATGAATCTAATGGTAATGCAATGATGAATATAATTTAACAAATCTATATGATCCTAAAATGAATTAAATGGTAATGCAATGATGATGAGAAATGAAAAGATGCTTAGACTAATAAATATAAACACCTAATGTGAATCTAATAATAATACAATGATAAAAATGGAAAATATGTGAATTTTGGGATCACACCATAGTACATCAAGCATAGGAACATAATGAGTATAATAATGGGGGTAGGAGATGGAATAGGAGGATCACTTGTACAAAAAATCCATGATCAAGAGGGGATACAACAATCATTGGGATAAATATGTGGAGGATGGGATGGGATGGGGGATTTAGAATGAAATAATTGAATTGCAATGTAGTGATCACTTAATTTGATATAGCATGATATACTATGCACCAGGGTATGAGAAACCAAGGTGATTTTGTATCACATGCACAGGATTGACTCAGAAAACAAGAAGGTTAGTCCAACATATTATAAATTCATGAAGGACTTTGGTGGGAATGATGCTTGAAAACCCCAAAAAATGGAATGCCCCAATGTAACACAAGGTTGCAAAGGACCTTGATTGGAACAACACGGGACACCCAAGAAGACACAACACACAAAGTCCAAGGTTGTGCCCCTAGTTTACCATTCAAAGCACACCATGATATAATGGACCATGGTGACCTTGAGTAGGTAAAATATGAAGATCAAAATAAATGAACAAATATTCTAAAAGTACCAAAGAAATAACAAGCATCTCAAATACCTTTTTCCATATGGATGATGGATGGGATAGATGTGGTTTGATTGGAGGAACAATATATCTTGTGAAGACCAAGGATGGATAAGTAAGACCTAGGATTCTCATGACAAGGGGTGATCAAGATACTTGAAACCCATAGGGGCTAAAATAGTTTGTTTAAGTGCCAACTTGATGAGGATACAATATTGACTAGGAAACAGACGCAAGGGTGGGACCTGACAAAAAGTATGTACAAGGATGAACCTAGAAAGTGACACAAGACTAACCCTAAGTATAGTACATGTGATATATATAAGATGTACAATATTTACATGAGATGAGTTTTCCCAATAATCTTGGTAGAACAACAATTACGAGTATGTTCCAGAATCATGTAGGACATGTTTGCAAACTAGTGTATGAAGCTCAAGAATAGGATAGTTATCCAAATCATCAAAAGATCAATTAGGAATAAAATGGGATGTGTGGATGAGTGGTATGCAAGATAGGATGGGGGATTTATTACGATATGACCAGGCAAGGAATTAGTGGGATAATGGAACTAACTTTTTACAAGTGACACCTATTTATCAGGTTTTGACCATAGTAATTGTTCAAGGTGCCATGCAATGTGGTTTTCACCATATGACAGATTATCTTTTTTTACTATTGTTTTTAAAATAATCCATTTTTTCTCTTTTTTCAATTTTTGAAAAGTGGGGTACAAGGTGGATTTAGGCATGGAACCGCTTGAGGTGGATGTTTTTGAGTAGCTCATCTAAAGGTTCACCTTCTAGAGTGGCCAATAAATATGATCTTGATCTATACTTTGTTGTGATAACATAAGGACCCAACCAATTAGGTTTTAACTTTCCCTTCTTTTGTATTTCTACAAAAAATTCTAATTTTCCTTTAGGAAAAGATCACCAATTTGGAATTCTTGTGACTTGAAGTTCCTGTTATAGATTTTACACAGTCTATTTTGATATTCTTGGATGTGATTAAAAGCATTGATTTGTCTCTCATCTAGGAGCTCTATTTTTTGTAACTGTGCAACCTTGTATCCCTCATCATTGATTAGATTCTTTAGAGATATCTGCAATGATGGGAGCTTGAATTTAATTGGTAAGACATATTTGGCACTATAGATTAATGAAAATGGAGTGGCACCTGTGGATGTGTGAATTGAAGTGAAGTAAGCCAATAAGGTGGTATTTAAATGGAGGTTCCAATCATGGCCAATGTCATTGAAAATTTTCTTTAGGATTTTAAGCAAGGCTTTATTAGTTGCCTCCACTTGACCATTACCTTCAGGATGATATGGGGTAGGCCATCAATGTTAAATTCAAAATTGTTCAGAAATTTTATGAACATTCTAATTTTTAAATGGCCTACCGTTGTCGAAAATAATAGTGGATGGTATACCATTACGATAGATGATATGGTAAAGGATGAACTTATAAATTTGGATGTCAGTGGTGAGGGCAAGAGACATGGCTTCAACCCACTTTGTAAAGTACTCAATGGTGGTGATGATGAATTTATGGCCATTATATGAAGGTGAACTTATCTTACCAACCAATTTGAGGTCCCATTGAGAAAAAGGCTAGGGTGAACTAATAGGTTACAGTGCTTGAGATGGCATGCTCCATAGTTGGCCAATAGTTTCTAGTATGTAGAACTTTTTTTACAAGGACCATTCCACTAGTGTGGGCTCCACATATACCATTGTGAACTTATTTTAATGTGAGGTATGATTCTACTACATTTAAACATTGTAATAGTGAACCATCATAACCCCTATAATATAAGGTTTCTCTTAAGATAGAGTAACAGGAGGATTTTTGGATAAAGGATTTCCATTGATTGTGAGTTAAGTTTGGAAAAAGGATTTGATCACTAAGGTATGTAAAAATATTATGGTACCATGGTGATTCGGGACCAACAACCTCACACACCATATATGTGTCTAAAACATCATAAGTTGGTATTAAAAGTTTCTCAATAAGGAATTCACACTAGTGATTATGAGTAGGCATGTCAACCAAGGATCTAATAGTGGTCATTGCATCGTTTACTTTTTGCTAAGGTTTCATACTTGTGCAAACTATATCAGAGTGAAATACCCTTTGAAGCTATCGATCATCCTTTTTTATGGGAGAGTATTGTCATATTTAGTTTGGTACTTGTTGTTGACTTTTTCAATGACAAGTTGAGAGTCTCCATAGACCTGTAGGTGGGTGATGTTTCATTGAACAACAATCTTTAATCCTATGATTAAGGCTTTATATTTTATGATATTTTTTGTGCATGGAAATTCCAACCTAAAAGCCTTAAGAATGAAATCGCATGGGATTGATGAAGAGGATAATTTCCATTGAATCATGGTGTTTGTATGACCCATCAAAATATATCTTCCATGTGGGATCCTCATGAATCATAAAGATAGACTCATCTGGAAAGGTCGTTATTAATGGATGGGTGTCTATGTGTGGAGCCTCAACAAGTTGATCTACAATTACTTGTCTCTTGATTTCTTTGTAGTCTACATACTCAATATCAAACTCACTTAGAAACATAATCCATTTAAGCATACAGCCCATGAGATTTGTTCTAGAAAGGAGGTATTTAAGAGGATTAACCTTGGAAATGAGTATAATTTTATGGCTCAGCATATAACTTGTCTAATTTTTTGGGAACTAAATACAACTTCCAATCATTTTTTCTCCATTGGGTATAGTTGATCTCATACCCAACCAAGATGAAACTGATATAATACATTTCCCTCCCTTTTCCTTTATCATTGTGCAAAGCTAGGAATGCCCCCAGTGTAACTGATGTAGCTGAAATATAAATGAATAGGGGTTTTCCTTGGATTGGTGACATGAGAACTAGTGATGATGCCAAATATTCCTTGATTTTATCAAAATCGCATTGGCAATTTGTATCTCATTTGAAGGTAGTATCTTTGCACAATAAATGAGTGAATAGTTGGCATTTGTTGACTAGTTGAGCAATGAATCTTCTAATATAGTATAGTTTCCCTTAGAGACTCACATATTTTAATAGCCTCACTGAGGATTTATCAAGAATTGCTTTAACCTTGGCAGGGTCAACTTTAATTCCTCTGTGGGAAACAATAAATCCCAATAGCTTACCAGAAGTGACGTCAAAGACACACTTGTTTGGATTGATCCTCAATTGATAATGAGCAAGACGATCAAAGATACATTCAAGAATATTTGGATGATCCTCTCTAGTCTTAGACTTACTAAGAAGATCATCCACATAATCCTCAAGGATGATATGAATGAATCATGGAAAATAGTTGTCATTGCTCTTTAGTAAGTACTCCCTGCATTTTTAAGACCAAAGGGAATGACTTGGTAGCAAAAGGTACCCCATGGAGTAGTGAATGTGGTTTTATGTTCATCTTCTTCTACTATGCATATTTTATTATAGTTGAAGAAATTTTCCATGTAACATGCCCAATGTTTTACCCTTTTGTTTACTTATGTTTTGACCCACATGTGAATATTTCAACATAAAGAAATATGTTTTTCTTTTTCTAATTAAATAATAACATGCACATTTGAAATAATATCATTTCAAACTCCCATTGCATTTATAAGGAAACATTACATAATCCCAAGTAACGATTTCATATTACATAATCCCATGTAAAGATAACATTTTTTCAATTACAATTCTATATAGAGATACATGAATACATAAATAGCTTCCAAGAGCTTTAATGAAATAGAGTACAAATGGTCCAAATGTTCTTGTTGGCATACATCCTCAAATTTTGGTTTCCAACTATTTGAGGGAGAGTATCACTCAAGCACTTTTTTGCCAACCACAAATTTATTGTGGTCCCCCACACATCTACCTAATTGGTAAGATGGCCCTACCCTTCGATGAAGAGATTTGTTTGGTAACCTCATAATAATAGCATTCCTAAGCATGGTTTTTTTTTCTACATAACTAAAGCTACCATACATTGGCTACAACCTAAGTGCATGACATTCCTAGCTTAATTATGTAAACTTGGCTTACAATGAAGTGACAAGTGTAATCAATGGCTACTTATACTACTTTGGCCAAAGATTTAATAATATAAAATCATTCACTTGGAAGTGAAGTTTTATGTTCATTCACCCCTTAGCTCGATTTGGTATATGACCATGTTCATACTCTTTTAAATCATAATATACTTCAAACTATAAGTTTATGGCTTAACTAAGTGACCACTAGGTTACTCCCATCCATGGATTATCCTAATCCCGGGATCAATGATGTAAGAAAGGTGGTTGACACTTCCAAAACAACACAAAACTGATCAATCTAAATCAAGGGAAACAACTCTACAACTCTATTCCCTCAACTTATATCAAACACCCACTCTAAGGCTAGTAGCCTTCAATAACCAACACTTGAACTTATCTTTTGGAGAATACCATACAAAAGAAAAAAAAACATCAATTAAGGCCTGTCACAGACCCCAACACATTATCCTAAAAGATCACAATAGGTTTCTTTGACCCACCATTGAGAATCAACAAACTAACCCTATTTTAGGCTACTAAATTAGCCCTCTTTTACAAAGGAGGTCCCTCCTAAACACTTGATTATAACCCAAACTCAATTGACATAGCTAAATTTTGTTACAAAACACCAAAATCCACAATCAATAGTCTATGCCATGACCGCTAAGATGACGTATTGCAAAACCCTCAATTTACAAGCAAAACTCTAGGGTTTATTGGAAATCATATCACCCAGGCTTACCAGACTCAAAAAATGCTTGCAACACTTCAAATCCACATTGAAAAAACTCAAAAATTCATTACATACACTGTTCTTTCAACATTTTATCAAAACCACATCTCATTACCTCGTTTTCACATGAAAAACACCATGTTTAGTCATAGGGCATCACTCCAATTCATATAATCTCAACTCCTATGCCTACAAACCCATGGAAACATATAATTTACAGTATTTAGGACCCATTCCATGAGATAAAATGAACACAGAAAGTGGAATGGGTCAATATGACATTTTAAGAGACCTTCAAACCTTGAAACTGTATAAATAGGGCAGTAATAGGAAATTAAAGAGAACTCACACCAAATCCAATGAAAGACCCTCAAACTTGTACCAAATGAAATCTAATTCATGCTAGAATTTTATTCAAATAATCTCAAAGAATTTAGAGCCTGTACGGGTCCATACATAATGAGGAAAGTTCAAGAAAAACAAAGAAATTGTAGAAAAATGGATGTTGTATTTTATGAAATCTTCATAAAAACCTCCAACAACCTTTTGTTCGAGCCTTTGGAGGGTTTAAATACATTTTAAAATAAATTTCTAACTACCCAACATCTATAACCACCTTTCAAATTCTATGACCTTCCAAATTCCTGGAAAGTTGCATTTTTTGTCAACTTTGTCTATGACAACATTTTCACATTTTGTGCAACTTTTCCTAATTTGACACCTATGACCCAAAACTCACCTAATTACATATAAAATGGTCTTGTTAGACCTTATTTAGCATAAATATACTCAAACCACCCCAATCTACCATTGACTCAACTATTTACCAACTGATCACATCTTCAAATGAACAAATTTGCACTTAAGGGTTTAGGTGCTCTTGCACCATACACCCTGTTGGGATTGTAAAAAAAAATTCACACTTTTAATTGATTACATTCATGAACCCCAAAAGGTAGCCACATTTTAAGTGTAGAGAGAAACACAAATTTCTATACTCCATTCCACATGCCATATTCACCAATGATCCCATCATATTTGATCGTTTGACACACTAAAATCCCTCTACTTATCATTAAGTGAGAGCTTCTAAACAAACAGTTCATATCAGCGTGAATAGGTACATGTCTCTCCGATCCATAAGTCATAGCCTCTCAATTTGAGTATTTCTTGCATAACGACAAAAGGTCAACAATTTCAAAGCAATCGACAAATTTGGAGGATGCATATTCGGGAAGATAAGGCATGTTGTCCCACCGACAAAAAGGCTATCGGCAAGAACAATACTATTAGAGTGAAATCCTCAAGTCATCCTGAGCATACATGTCATGCCAATGGACCCTCATCAGTAAGAAATTCACTTTGTCTCACCAATAAAACAAAAAGGAACACATCAAGGAGACATGCTATCGGAGTGAGTTTTCATTCTCCTTTCGACTTCATATGTTACACCAATGAAAGTGTTTCAGTGAGAGTCTTATAGATTCATCTGAAGGATGAGGGTAATGAGAGAAACATGTCGAGGAGACTAATGAAATCGGAGTAACTTTCAAATCTCTCAATGATTCCCATTCTCATTCCAATGGTAATATGAATAGATCAAATTTCATTGGAGTGACACCTGGCGACAACTTTGATATCTAAGTGACTTCACAAATCTCTTCCCGAAGGTGATGTGGATTAAAAACAAATGAAAAAACCAACTATTCAGGATTGGTAGGAAAACTATTTGATCTTCCCGACCATGAAAGATTATCTCTATATAATGAACGTTCATGCTTGTTACAAATGCATATATCGGCCAGAGTTTGAATAAGTCTCGCCGATATAATCATTCGGTCTAACAATGACAAATTCAAAAAAAAACCTGCTACACTCATGTTCAGAGTTGGACATTAATGGCCACACAGATACACATTATATAGATAATTCTCTAATTGAAAGAAGAATAATTAAGGAGAATTTTTTAGGATTGGCAGCAAAAGGAACGGTAGAGTGGGCAAAGGCCAGAAAAATTCAGTGCGGCCGAAATTTTCCAAGTAAGCTTGCAATTTCCTTGAAATTATATTTGCAATTTTTTCATCTTGAGAAGATAAAATGGCGGGTTCAAGCTCTGGGAAATTGAAGAGTAGAAAAAAACAGAGTGAGGGTAGCCAGCCTAGGGGTAAAAAATAGAAAATTGAAACAAGGGATGAGCCAAAAACAAATGAGAGAAGATTGAACCAAGATCTCATTGACCAATTACCCAGTTCAGGACTGAAAGCCAGGCATTTTGTATAACTTAGGGTGGATGTAGAGAGATTTGATGACAAGTGCAAACATATAGGGGATGTATGGACCCCTGTTTAAGGATATGAGCTATTTATGTTTCATTATCATCGGAGGGATAGGTTTGAGAAAGTATGCAATCCCTGAAACTTTAACATGGGAAAATTGATTGTCCCTAATGTATTTCTGAATGTGGAATTACTAAAACTCCTGGCTACCCACTACAATCCAAAACTCAAGGCTATCTGCAATTCACTAGGTAAACCTTTTATATAGGTGTCAGAAGCTACAATTTGTGAGTTTTTTGACCTAAACGACACATGTGATGAAATTATTATACATGAGGCTCTAGAGAAAGAATACTGGCCAATGGATACAACCTATAGAGAGTGGAGATTACCATTGCATAGGCCCAAGAAGGATGGAAGTCTAGTTTCATTTGATGATAATGATGGGCCTCCTTTTCATGTCAACTTATTTGAGCCCTATTTAAAATACACATACTTCTCAGTGTGTCAGGTGTTAGGGACTGAGGCTCTTGAGTTTATGTTAATTGTACCAATGGTGATTGTTTTTCGATGTTCAGTACCATAATGCCAGGCTATTTGACTATGCTTCATATATTTTTAAAGGAATAGATTCGAGACTAATGGCAATTAAAAATGGATCCCTTGTTCTGCATTTCAGGCATTATTCTATTTTCATGTATATAATAATGTATTTTGGGCAAGAAATAGGGATGTGGCCAGAGGAATTAAGGATTGTGAAATTTGATAAAGAGGGTAAACCACTGCCAATATAATTATGGACTGCTATTTGGGATAGCAGATTTGTCAATTCCAGTTATGTTCATTTTGAGGAGCATTTTGTCAAGACATTGTACAAATTTTTCAACTATCCTTGTGATCATTCATTATCTGATGAAATTAAAATGCTCCTTAGGCCCAAGTATTTCAATGGACCTGTGACTACTAATCACAATTGGCGTGATTGGTAATGTTTTGTGGATGCCACCATGATTAGAGTTTATGGTTTTGAGGATACACCATTTACTTTTCCAAATAAAATACCTGATAGAATTGCTTACTTGGAGATTGTTAGATAGATGGACTACTTGACTGTCATGAATCTAGGTGCCTTTGGGATGCCAAGCACTTTGTGTTTCAGAGATTTCACTATACTGTCAAAAGAGGGGTATGACTTGATTTTGGATAAACTATTGCATTTCAATTTGAAAAGAGCTCCACCAAGGAAAGGGTTTGATCCAGAATGATACATTGACTTTTATAGAAAAAAAAGGTGAACTTGTGTGGGTATGATCATATACCCTATCTATATGATGACTTGATCAGGAACATGGAAGAGAGGGAAGCTAAAAGGGCTATTGATGAATATAATAGGGGTGTAGAACAAAGGATAAAAGAAATGAAAGAAGAAGAGATATTATCCTCTGGTGAGGAATAATCTGATGATAAATATTATCGAGGCCCAACTGATAAAATTTCCAAATTGAGAGTTGAGGACTATAAGTCTCCCCTTAGAGAGCAATAAATTGAAGAAGGCTCTAATACAAACACAAGGAAGATGGCTTATAGATCCTTTGTTGTTGATGATGAGTTTATAAAGTCCCCAGAATTTAGATCCTTCTTGTATAAACAGAAAGGGAAATCAATAAGAGAATCTGTTGCAAACATAACACCAAACAATGAGGATCAACTGTTGAATACTTTGAAGTTGAGTGTAGAAAATGAGATGGAGAACATGACTCCAGAATGAGGAAGGAAATTATTGGAGGAGTCGAGTGTAATGATTTTCCTAGGTTTGGACCTGAATTCTTCTCTTGTTTTTGAAAGCTTCTTGCAAGATAACAGTGCTACACACAAGCTTAGTCCTGAAGGAGTTACAAAGGTGTACACAGGATCAAAGTATAATCTTGACGAAGGTTCCCTCATGATCTAGGCCTTGTATCCTTCGCACTAAAATTTTCTAATCATTGACACAGAAAAAGCATTTGGTCATGTCATGACCTTAAAAGTTGGAGAGGTTGATCATATGGCTACGGCTAAGATTGGCATCAATGTTGCTAAATTAAACAAAGCTCAGATCCAGATGTTGATTAAGGAAAAGGACATGTACAAAATGAATAATGAAAGGATACTCAAAGAGAATGATTTCTTGAAGGATATGGTTAAAAATACATTGAAGGAATCTACTAAACTATTAACTCAAGGGGAGAGTTCACAATTAAAGGATAAGGGTGAAGGATCACATGTACAGGATCAAGTAAATAAAGCCAGGTTTGATACAATCTCTACAGCATTTCAGAAAAGACATTCTTATTTAATGATTTGGATGAATAAGCTATGGTCAATCCATTCCAAGAATCATGCTACAATTTAGGAACACAAAAGGTTAAATGCCCGAATATAGGAGAAGATTCAGGAAATGCAAAAGACAGGTGTTTCTAATAGTGGGGCTACCACAAATACTAAATATATAATGAAAAAACAAAAGGAATATTATGAGGAACTCCAGGAAAATGCGAAAGGACTAACTAATGTTACAAAAATTGAAGTGCCTACATTATTTGCAGATAATGGAAAGTTGAAGATTCAGGACGAGTGGACAAAAGATTGCAAGGTGATATTGTGTAAATCCTTGGAAGCTTCCAAAAGTGAAGAATCAGCATTGGACGAATAATTCGAGCACTTGGAGAAAATGGTAACCATGGAGATCACTGTGAGGAATGCCACAAAAGATGTCGAAACTCACTTAAGATAGGATTATTTAGATCATATCACCAGAGTCTATTTGTGGCTTGCTAGAGCCTAATTGTTATGTTTAATTATTGTTAGTTGTTAGTTTTTAAAAGACATTCATGAAGGGGTGCATCCTCTTCAAAGTTTTAATATATAATTCAATTACATAGCAATAGAAAGATATAGGTGAATAGAGATAGATAGATAGCAGAAGGCTTCCATAATGTTTATATTTTGAAATACTATGTTGCCAGCATAATTTTGAGGGAATCAATAAAATGTCTCTGATTCTGTGGCTTCATATTGGTATCAATTATTTGTTGGAAATATACAGTTATTTGGTTGTCTCCAACTTAATGTTTCCTTGATATTTAAATTGGTGTATCAAAGATATATTCAATTTATCAAAGCACACTTGTTGTTCTTGTGTGGTGTGATTAATTGGTTTCTTTAAAAGAATTAAATCCCTTCTAATCAATCACAGTAATCTAGAAATATTATTTGGATCAGTAAGAAGAACCATATAATTAGGATTTCCATTTTGTCTCCAATTTGGTATCATTTGTTGTTCCTGTGTGATTTATTCAACTGGTTCCTTCAAGAAAGGATTAAAATCCTTTTGATAAACCATAAGTAACCTAGTTTTGTCAATTGCATCTATAAGTACAGTTTTTCAATCACTTTCCTGCATGTTTATACAAGATATAAACCAACATAAGTGTTCCAAACAATTTGAGTTAAAGCCAATACAAGTCATTTATTTTAGATCTTCATTTGACTCCATTTTCCCAACAAGGCACTAGTCTTACCCATTTCATCATTTAATTTTATCTAATTTGTTTTCAAAATCGTACATCTGTTAACTGAACATATTAAATTTCACCTTGATATTGCTTATACAATTTATACCAAATTAGGCTTGCATCTCTCCACTCCCAATTTCCATTATGGATAGATTTCTCTAGTAGGAAACACATAGTTTAAGTATGCTTCATTTGCATAGGTACACCCACCTAGCTCTGGAAGAGCCTGAAGAGAAGAAGGTTCAAATACACCAATTGGCCTTGTTCGTTAGCCTAAAACATACCAAGAGCTTGGCAACCTCTTGAGGTTTTCCAACCAGCATTTTTGAGACCTAACAAATTGATGACTCTGCTGGGGAACCAATTTTGAGCCCAAGCCTTCCATTATAGATTCAATTCAAATATCAAGAAGGTAAGCACTCCGCTGGGAAGAAACTTATTTTCCTACTCATGAATAGTAGGTGGTGACTCTGAAGAGGTTTTATGACTGATAAAGTAAACATTAGATCATAAAGGATAGACCATAGACATTAGAAAATAACCATATCATCAAGCATGAATGGAAGAATATCTTTGCAACAGGGGAGTCCCAAGAAAACTAATACCAGGTGGACAGACAAGCATGGATCCCCCAGTGGGAGGAACAACACAAATAAAGGTGAAAAATCATCCAAACAATCAGAAGATAATGTGAATTCAATAGAACAGCCTTTCACAACTTATACTTCCCCTTTTCATATTGATGGTGAAAACCCCTCAAAACTTGAGAGAAACAATATAAGTGAGGGTATCCTCAATCTTGAACTAGACCCCCAAAAGGAAAAGGAGTTCTATGTCTGGGCTGAAGAAGAAAGGAAGTGAAGACAAGAGGAATATGAGATGGGATTCTCATCACAACAGGGGGAAGAAAACAAAGAGGGGTTGACTGATCAAACTGCTGTTGATTTTAACAGTATGAACAACCAAGAGATTGAATTACATCTTGAATGGAAAAGGAAAGAACTTAGAAGGAGGAAATAGATGATACAAGAAAGTCAGACGATGAATCAACAGTTGGCTCAATTAAATATACAAGCATCAAAACCACCTAAGTATGTACCTCCACACAAGCAAGGTGTTAACGTAGGTTCGTCTCAAGTTGTTGGTGTTCCTAGAGTGCCACATAATACTGGAGGTAACCCATAGCAACACACTCAACAAAATGTGCCACCAAGGCCCCATCCTCCAAAATATGGCAATATTCCCCAAAACTATCCACCACCAGGTCAGCAATATGCCCCACAATATCAGCAACATGTGCCCCACCAAAATATGTACTCCCAACAACACCTCCAAAAAAATGCTTATCATCAACCTCAATATGGGTATCATTACTACCCTAGTCCACCACCCTTGAACTTTCCTCCACAAAATCCTACAAACACATGTAGACAATTTGATCTAATAGGGTATCAATTGCACCCATACCCAATGGATAGTAATTGGAGAAATATGGTTCCCAAGTTCACTGGGAATAATGTGATATCAACATAAGAACATATCAAAAAATTTAATGCCTTTGTTCAAGATATTGGTATGGAGTATGAGGATGTGAATGTGAGATTATTCATGATGTATCTAACAGAAGGGGTGAGGGATTGGTTCAATGGCCTACCTGATGGTTCAATTAATTCTATAGTAGACTTCCAAGATCAGTTCTTGGAGAAATATGGGAATAAGTGTGCACCTTATTTTTCTTTGCATGAATTGATAAGTATCCAAAAACATCTAAATGAGTCAGTTTATGACTTCAATCAGAGGTTCTCTAAATTGCACAATAAGACACCACCTGGGTCCAAACTAACTGACCCTGTAGCCTTAAGCATTTACCTAAAGGCCTTTGATCTGAAGACAAGATATGAGCTTAGAATTAGGTGCCCTAGGAGTCTAATTAAAGCACAAAAAATGGCGTTGACTATTGAGAACAATAGAAAGGTTGTTGGAATGATTGGTAAGAGAGATAATCTCATAGTTCCCCAAAATTTTAACAATCCTCAGAACAGACAAGAAAATACATATAGAAATGAAAGACCAAAGTTAAATGATATGTCATACAACACAAACTGGAAAGATGGAAAGGCCATAATTGACAGGCCTAAAAATAAGGACTCTTCATCCCTTAAAGAAGAGAGGAGCATACATGATCAACAATAATCCTGGGTGTCAAGTCTACAAGCTACCACATTCCCCTGATCATTGTGTTGTAGCTCAGTCATTACAAGAAGAAGAAATACTAGGGGACAATGAAGAAGAAGATCATACAATATATTTAACATCTCACACTCTCCATCTGATTGAGCAGGGATATTCATCTTCAGAAGAAGGTTATGAGTATGATGTTGATAACCAAAGGTTCAATATTGATATGGAAGAACATTGAGTATTTTCTGATTATGATGAAAGCAATGACGAATCGTATCCTCCTCATACACCATCTTAGTCAAGCAAATATAAAATAAGGAGGCCTACAGAGGAAGAGATAAAATAATTAACTATTGTTGCAGTAGAGCAAGCGAAAAGTAACTATAGGCTCATAAATAGAACAATAAACAAAAATGGGGGTGCTCCAAGAGAATTATTTGTAAAAGAAAAAGAAGCAACACAAGAAAAACCAAAAAGTATGAAGAATAAGGAACAAAATCGAAGTGAACAAAAACATACCCCTAGAGAAGAAAATAAGGAACCACCCAGAGACAATCGAAATTCCAATGAAACAAACAAAAGAGAAAAAGAGGAGAACAAAGGAGATCCATTGGAACAAAAGAAGATAACCAAAATAGAAAATACCTCTTTCGATTTCACACAGGCCTTGTCCCAAGTAAATATGTTTGTGCCATTATTAGAAATGATGAAAATAAAGGAATATAGGGATAGTGTTATTCAGTTAATATCTAATGGAACTAATAGAAATACAAACTCTGAGAATAAAGAGACCACTAAGATCACTAATAGCAAGCAGGGAGAAGTAAAGGCTCCTGAATTTTTTCTTGGTGGTGCATTGGTGAATCCTCCACAAATCGATCCATTATTTACCATACTACTCATAAACAACAAGTTGGTGAGAAATTGTATGATAGATTCAGGTGCTACTATCAACATCATGCTAGTAGGAGTCATGAAATAGCTTGGCATGTGGGTAGACACTATTGGTGGTAAATGTTACGCTATGGATAGCAAGCTTGTCCCAGGGGTAGGAATTATGAAAGACATAGAAGTGAAGTTGGTTGCTTATCCACAGGCAACTTATAATATTGACATAACTGTAATTGATACACCTCCACATTTTGGGATGCTCTTGTCAATACAATGGATTGCAATAGTTGGTGGAAATGTACAATTTGACTTGTCTTATGCCACAATACCAGTAAATGGTGAAGAATTCAAGCTATATAGAGAGCCAAGGGTGAATCAAATTGTGGACTATGTTGCTCAAAATCAATTGAACTGCTTTTGTGATGTGGATTTAGGAAGTTTCATAATAGAGCCTTCCTAGCCTGAATTAGTGAATACTAATCCAATTGATAAGTATGTTTCCAAGAATCGGCATGGTATATGGAAGATGTATTTTGATGGAGCATGTAGTTAGGAAGGAAATGGAGCAGGAGTAATTTTTATCTCACCTAAAGGTACTGCATTCAAGTATTCATTCTTGCTGACATTTGAATGTACAAATAATATAGCAGAGTATGAGGCCCTACTAATTGGTTTGAATATGGTTGTCAAACACAAAATCAAACTGCTAACTATTCTTGGAGACTCTGAGTTAATCATTTCACAGATCAGATCAAAATATGCTGCAAAAAATAAGAGGTTAAAACAGTATAGAAATGTTGTGTGGGATATAATTGAATTATTCGATTCCTTTTCTGTTGAATGGATAGATAGGTCAAAGAACTTGATGGAAAATTTCTTAGCCAATGTAGCCCTAAAAAGAGATGATATCACCCTGGTCAGAATGTCTCAAGTTGAATTCAAAACAAGACCTGTCATCCCTGATAACATCTATAGTTGGAAATTTTTCAATGATGATACTGATCTCATAAAATTTCTACATTGAATTGATCAGTATGAATCTTAGGAGATTGACTTTAATGCATTTGTGGAAGAAGTTGATGGAAAACAGACTGTGTTTGGAAAAGAAGTTGTGCAACTCAAAACCAACAAACTTCCTAAAGGACTTGTGGCACTAGAAAGGGTATTTGATGGAAATAATTGTGCTCTCATGAAGCAAACACCAATAAAAAGAGAAGATGTTGAAGAAATCAATCTAGGGACTAAATTATCACCAAAAATAGTATACATTGGAAAGAAGATAAGTCCAACAATCAAAAAAATGTTGATTGCATTGTTAAGGAAATACAAGCACGTTTTTGCATGGTCTTATGAGGATCCTAAAGCATATAGAGAAGATTTGTTCCAACATGAGATTCCATTAAAACCAAATGCAAAACAATTCAGGCAAAAACAAAGACCCATCAATCCAACTTTGGAGCCTAAAATGCATGAAGAACTTATGAAACTTAAGGAAGGAAGAATTATCTTGGGTCTCCAATCTAGTACTGATCAGAAAGAAAAATGGAGATATAAGGCTTTGTGTAGACTTTCGAAACCTAAATGTATCTTCTCTCAAAGATAATTACCTGCTTCCAAACATGGAGGCTATGCTACAAAATGTTACAAGTTGTGAGTTACTGTCCATGATGGACGGATTTTCAGGCTATAACCAAGTGAAGGTTAAAGAATCATAACAATACAAGATAGCCTTCACTACACCATGGGGAACATATGTTTATGTTAGGATGCAATTCAGACTCACAAATGTTGGTGCAACATTCCAAAGGGCCATGGATGTTGCTTTTTCTAACCTCATTAATGTGATAATGGTAGTCTACCAAGATGATTTAACTACATATTCCAAAAAGGCAGAGGATCATGTGGCTCACCTTGAGAAAATATTTCTAAAAGCATTGGGATATGGCATCTCCCTTAATCCTAAAAAGTGTCAATTTGCAGTAACAGAAGGAAATTTACTTGGGCATATAGTCTCTAAGGAGGGAGTAAGAATTGATCCCGAAAGAGTGGAGGCCATTGACAAGATACCTATCCCCAAGATAGTTAAGGCTATTCAATCCTTTTTTGGACAAATCAATTTTGTGAGAAGATTCATATCAAGTTTTGCTGAGATAGTAAAACCAATATCAAAGATGCTAAAGTAAGGTGCAAAGATTGATTGGACTACTGAGGCTATAGATGTATTCATATCCATAAAGAGAGCAATCAAGGAAGCTCCAATATTGAAATCTCCATATTTCAGAAAACCTTTCCAAATCTTTTCATTCGCATCTTATCACACAGTTGCTACAGTGATGCTCCAAAAGAACAATGAAGGGTACGAGCAGCCAATCTCCTTTTTTAGAAAATCCCTCCAAAATGCAGAATTGAAATATGATATTATGGAGAAACAAGCTTACGCATTGGTAAGATTTGTCAAGGCATTTAGACCATATCTAGTGGGAGAAAAAGTTATAGCTTGTGTGCCTAACACTACCGTGAAAGATGTATTTGTACAAAGTGAAACAACAGGGCGCAGGTGTCGATGGATAAATAGAATCCAGGAGTTTGATATTGAGTTTCAGATTACTAACCTTGTAAGAGGACAAGGATTGGCCGGATTGGCCAAATTGATGGCTGAAATAAATTTGGAGGTTGCCCAAGTATACAATGTGGTTGATGAGGAAAGTATGGTCACTAGTATTGAGCACACCTCATGGTACACTAATATTGTGTATTATCTTAAAAATTTGAAATGTCCAGAAGGGTTTGATGACAACAGAAAAAGGACACTCAAGTTGTAGGCCTCAAAATATGTATTCATGAAGGGAGATCTCTAGTGGAATAATAGGGATGGTGTTCTATTGTTGTGCTTAGATGAGCATCAAGTGAGGCATGTCTTGAAGGAGATGCATGAAGGAGTATGTGGGGGGAATTTCTCAGCAAAAACCACTGCTCATAAGATACTAAGAGTAGGGTACTATTGGCCCAAGGTTTTTAATGATGCACATGACCATACTAGAAAAAGCATGTCATAAGTTTTCTAGGAAATTAAAATATCAAGGAGCATTACCTTTGAGACCCATGCAGGTAGAGGCTCCATTTCACCAATGGGGAACTGACTTCATAGGGGAAATTACTGAAAAATCTAGTGGAGGACACAAATGGATATTAGTAGCCACATATTACTTCACAAAATGGGTGGACGCTATACCCACCAAGCAAGCAACTAGTAAGGTTGTCACAAATTTCTTATTGGAGAACATCATCACAAGATTCGGAGCTCCAGCAAGGATTGTAACTAATAATGGAATGTTTTTTAGGTTAGATGAATTCAAGGGATTTTTCCAATCATATGGTATAGTAATCTCATACTCTTCACCATACCATCCACAGGAAAATGGGCAGGCTGAATCCAGCAACAAAAGTATCTTGAAGATCATAAGAAGAATGTTGGATAATAACAAAAAAGCCTAGGATTCTAAGTTGAGGCTTGCTTTATGGGCATACAGAATTACTATAAAAAATGATATTGGTAAATCACCTTTTGATCTTGTGTATGGAACTCGGGCCAGACTCCCTTTGCATAATCTAATACCAGTATGCAAGTTCATTTTGGAAGAGGATTTAGACATTCCTGAACCCATGGAGGAGAGGATGGAGGAGTTAATGGAGCTCAATGAAATTAGAAACCAAGCTCATTAGCACAATAGGAAGAAACAATTACAAATGAAATACTTGCATGGCAAGAAGGCTAAAAATAGGAAGTTTGAAATAGATGACATAGTTCTCATGTGGAATTCTAGGATTCAAGACAAGGGAAAGCATGGGAAATTTGAGGCCTTATGGTTAGGACCCTTTGTTATTGTTGGCAAGAGAGGTGAGGATTCATACTATCTCCAAAACATGTTAGGAGAAGACCAAGAATTGCTAGTACATGGGAAGTTCCTAAAACATTTCTTTTCTTGAAGAACATACAGGATTAAGGATTGCCAGTGCATGGACAATTCTTGAAAAACCTCTTAAAGTAAATCATTTCCATGCATAGTAAAATAAGTGAAGGTCATGGATTGCTAGTGCATGGACAATTCCTAGATAACCTTCTAAAATAAATATTTTTCATGCACAGTAGTATAGGACTTCATATCATTTCAACCACTCTTGGTATCCCCTCATTTCCATTGCCATCCCATGTCACAAGCTGCTTGGTCTACTCTTCCAGTGATCTGAATTCTTGATATACCCACAAGGGGTATACATCCCCAGTCAGAGCCACTGTTGGGACTGTAAAAAACTTTTCACACTTTTAATTGATTACATTCATGAACCCCACAAGGTAGCCACATTTTAAGTGTAGAGAGCAACACAAATTGCTATACTCCATTCCATATGCCATATTCACCAATGATCCCATCATATTTGACCTTTTGACACACTAAAATCCCTCTTCTTATCATTAAGTAAGAGCTTCTAAGCAAACAGTTCATATTGGCATGACTAGGTACATGTCTCTCTGATCCATAAGTCATAGCCTCTCAATTTGAGTATTTCTTACATATCGGCAAAAGGTCAATAGTGTCACAGTGATCAAAAAATTTGGAGGATGCATATTCGGGAAGATAAGGCTTGTTGTCCCACTAACGAAAAGGTTATCGGCAAGAACAATACTATCGGAGTGAAATCCTCAAGTCATCCTAAGCATACATGTCCTACCAATGGACCCTCATTGGTAATAAATTCACTTTGTCTCACTGATAAAACAAAAATGAACATGTCAGGGAGCCATGTGCTATCGGAGTGAGTTTTCACTCTCCTTCTGACTTCATATGTTACACTGATGAAACTGATTCCGGTGAGAGTCTTGTCGATTCATCTGAAGGAAGAGGGTAATGAGAGAAACACGTCGGGGAGACTAATGACATCGGAGTAACTTTCAGATCTCTCAGCATGCCCATTCTCATGCCAATGGTAATATGAATAGATCAAAGTTCATCAGAGTGACACCTGGCGACAACTTTGATATCTAAGTGACTTCACAAATCTCTTCCCGAACGTGATGTGGATTAAAAAAAATGAAAAAACCAACTATTCAGCAATGGTACGAAAACTATTTGATCTTCCCGACCATGAAAGATGATCTCTATATAATGAATGCTCAGCTAGCTACAAATGCATATATCAGCTAGAGTTTGAATAAGTCTCACCAATATAATCATTTGGTCTAACAATGAGAAATTAAAAAAAAACCTGCTACACTCGTGTTCAGAGCTAGAAATTAATGGCCACATGGATACACATTATATAGATAATTATCTTATTGAAAGAAGAATAATTAAGGATAAATTTTTCAGATTGGCAACAAAAGGAACGGTAGAGTGGGAAGAGGCCAAATAAATTTAGTGCGGCTGAAATCTTCACAGTAAGCTTGCAATTTCCTTGAAATTATATTTGCAATTTTGTCATCTTGAGAAGATAAAATGGTGGGTTCAAGCTATGGGAAATTGAAGAGTAGAAAATAGCAGAGTGAGGGTAGCCAACCTAGGGGTAAAAAATAGAAAATTGAAACAAGGGATGAGCCAAAAACAAATGAGAGAAGACTGAACCAAGATCTCATCGACCAGTTACCCAGTTTAGGACCGAAATTCAGGTGTTCTATACAACTTAGGGTAGATGTAGAGAGATTTGATGACAAGTGCAGGCATATAGGGGATGTATGGACCCTTTTCGAGGATATGAGCTATTTATGTTTCATTATCATTGGATGGATAGGTTTGATCCAGTATGCAATCCCTGGAACATTAACCTAGGAAAATTGATTGTCCCTAATATATTTGTGAATGTGGAATTAGTAAAACTCCTGGCTACCCACTACAATCCAGACCTCAAGGCTATCTACAATTCTCTAGGTAAACCTTTTATATATGTGTCAGAAGCTACAATTTGTGAAGTTTTTGACCTAAACGACACATGTGATGAAATTATTGTACAGGAAGCTCTAGAGAAAGAATACTGGTGAATGCATACAACCTATAGAGGGTGGATATTACCATTGCATAGGCCCAAGAAGGATGGAAGTCTAGTTCTGCTTGATGACAATGATGGGCCTACTTTTCATGTCAACTTGTTTGAGCCCTATTCAAAATACACATACTTCTCGGTGTATCAAGTGTTAGGGACTGAGGCCCTTGAGTTTATGTCAATTGTACCAATGGTGATTGTTGTTGATATTCAATACCATAATACCAGGCCATTTGACTATGCTTCATATATTTTTAAATGAATTGATTTGGGACTAATGGAAATTAAAAATGGATCCCCTGTTCTACATTTCAGGAATTGTTCTATTTTCATGCATATAATAATGTATTTCGAGCAAGAAATAGGGATGTGACCAGAGGAATTAAGGATTGTGCAATTTGATAAAGAGGGTGAACCACTGCCAATACAATTATGGACTGCTATTTGGGATAGCAGATTTGTCAATTCCAGTTATGTTCATTTTGAGGAGCATTTTGTCACGACATTGTACAAATTTTTCAACTATCCTTGTGATCATTCATTATCTGATGAAATTAAAAGGTTCCTTAGGCCCAAGGATTTCAATGGACCTATGACTGTTGATCACAATTGGGGTGATTGGTATTGTTTTGTGGATGCCACCATGATTAGAGTTTATGGTTTTGAGGATACACCATTTATTTTTCCAAAGATAGTACCTGATAGAATTGCTTACTTGGAGATTGGTAGACAAATGGACTACTCAAGTGTCATGAATCTAGGTGCCTTTGGGAAGCAGGCATTCATGCCAAGCACTTTGTGTTTCGAAGATTTCACTGTACTGTCAAAAGAGGGGTCTGACTTGATTTTGGATAAACTATTGCATTTCAATTTGAAAATAGCTCCACCAAGGAAAGGGTTGGATCTAGAAGGATACATTGACTTTTATAGAAAAAAAGGTGAACTTGGGTGGGTATGATCATATACCCTATCCATATGATGACTTGATCAGGAACATGGAAGAGAGGGAAGCTAAAAGGGCTATTGATGAATATAACAAGGGTGTAGAACAAAGGATAAAAGAAATGCAAGAAGAAGAGCTATTATCCTCTAGTGAGGAATCATCTGATGATAAATATTCTTGAGGCCCAACTGATAAAATTTCCAAATTGAGAGTTGAGGACTATAAGTCTCCCCTTAGAGAGCAAGAAATTGAAGAAGGCTCTAATACAAACACAAGGAAGATGGCCTATAGATCCTTTGTTGTTGATGATGAGTTTATAAAGTCCCCAGAATTTAGATCCTTCTTGTATAAACAGAAAGGGAAATCAATAAGAGAATCGGTTGCAAACATAACACCAAACAATTAGGATCAATTGTTGAATACTTTGAAGTTGAGTGTAGAAAATGAGATGGAGAACATGACTCCAGAATGAGGAAGGAAATTATTGGAGAAGTCAATTGTAATGATTTTCCCAGGTTTGGACCTAAATTCTTCTCTTGTTTTTGAAAGCTTCTTGCAAGATAACAGTGCTACACACAAGCTTAGTCCTGAAGGAGTTATAGAGGTGTACACGGGATCAAAGTATAATCCTGATGAAGGTTCCCTCATGATTTGGGCCCTATATCCTCCACACAAAAGTTTGTAATCATTGACACAGGAAAAATCATTTGGCCATGTCATGACCTTAAAAGTTGGAGAGGTTGATCTTGTTGCTATGGCTGAGATTGGCATCAATGTTGCTAAATTAAACAAAGCTCAGATCCAGATGTTGATTAAGGAAAAGGACATGTACAAAATGAATAATGAAAGGATACTCAAAGAGAATGATTTCTTGAAGGATATGGTTAAAAATATGTTGAAGGAATCTACTAAACTATTAACTCAAGGGGAGAGTTCACAATTAAAGGATAAGGATGAAGGATCACATGTACAGGATCAAGTAAATAAAACCAGGTTTGATACAATCTCTACAGCATTTCAGAAAAGACGTGCTTATTTAATGATTTGGATGAATAAGCTATGTTCAATCCATTCCAAGAATCATGCTACAGTTCAGGAACACAAAAGGTTAAATGACCGAATACAGGAGAAGATTCAATAAATGAAAAATACAGGTGTTTCTAATAGTGGGGCTACCACAAATGTTGAAGATATAATGAATAAACAAAAGGACTATTATGAGGAACTCCAGGTAGATGCAAAAGGACTAACTAATATTACAAAAAGTGAAGTGCCTACATTATTTGCAGATAATGGAGAGCTGAAGAGTCAAGACGAGTGGACAAAAGATTGCAAGGTGATATTGTATAAAGCCTTGGAAGTTGCCAAAAGTGAAGAATCAGCACTAGATGAATCACTCGGGCACTTGGAGAAAATGGTAACCATGGAGATCATTGTGAGGAACGCCATAGAAGATGTCGAAACTCACTTAAGATAGGATTATTTAGATCATATCACCAGAGTCCATTTGTGGCTTACTAGAGCCTAATTGTTATGTTTAATTATTGTTAGTTGTCAGTTTTCAAAAGACATTCATGAAGGGGTGTGTCCTCTTCCAATTTTTGATATATAAGTGAGTTACATAGCAATAGAAAGATATAGGCGAATAGAGATAGATAGATAGAAGATGGCTTCCATAATGTTTACATTTCGAAATATTATGTTGCCAGCATAATTTTGAGGGAATCAATGAAAGATCTTTGATTTTGTGGCTGCATATTGGTATCAATTGTTTGTTGGAAATGTACAACTATTTGGTTGTCCCCAACTTAATGTTTCCTTGTTATTTAAATTGGTGTATCAAAGATATATTCAATTTATCAAAGCACATTTGTTGTTCTTGTGTGGTGTGATTAATTGGTTTCTTTAAAAGAATTAAATCCCTTCTAGTCAATCACAATAATTTGGAAATATTATTTGGATTAGTAAGAAGAACCATATAATTAGGATTTCCATTTTGTCTCCAATTTGGTATCATTTGTTGTTCCTATGTGATTTATTCAACTGGTTCCTTCAAGAAAGGATTAAAATCCTTTTGATAAATCATAATTAACCTAGTTTTGTTAGTTGGATCTATAAGTACAGTTTTTCAATCACTTTCTTGCACGTTTGTACAAGATATAAACCAACATAAGTGTGCCAAACAATTTGAGTTATAGCTAATACAATTCATTTATTTTAGATCTTCATTTGACTCCATTTACCCAATAAGGCACTAGTTTTACCCATTTCATCATTTAATTTTATCTAATTTGTTTTCAAAACTGTACATCTGTTAATTAAACATATTAAATTTTACCTTGATATTGCTTATACAATTTATACCAAATTAGGCTTGCATCTCTCCACTCCCAATTGCCATTGTGGATAGATTGCTCAAGTAGGAAATGCATAGTTTAAGTCTTCTTCATTTGCATAGGTACACCCACCTAGGTCCGGAAGAGCCTAAAGAGAAGAAGGTTCAAATACACCAATTGGCATTGTTCGTTAGCCTAAAACGTACCAAGAGCTTGGCAACCTCTTGAGGTTTTCCAACTAGCATTTTTGGGACCTAACACACCCCCACAGGAAAAAACTCATGCCACATGAGTTATACCTTGCACCAACTCCTCCAAGATTCTCACATGCCTTCTAGTCTGCAAATTCCTTTCTTTGATCCATATACAGAGTTCTTCTAGTTTTCCCTGCATCCATAACTTTCTTGACTATGTTTGTACTTGGACATATCTTCACTTCTGCAATCAGACCTGACAATGGTATTTTCCCTATTCTTTGATCAAAACCAAATTGCATTCCTTTATTTACACCTGTAAACCAATACTTGTTAGAAATATTTTGAACTGTCTTCATCTCTATTTCATCTCCATGCTTATATCTATCCTTAATTCTTTGTACACTATGCCCCTTTACCCCTGTCATTAGACTTCCTATCCTACTAGCACCTAACAACATCTTATTGTCCTTATATCTCATTTTACTCATAGTACTGCAAAGATCACTTGCTCTTTCATCTTGCTCTCAACCAAAGGGCACACCATTGTACCAACCAACACATTTTCAGTCCAATTCACTGTCAATTCACTCTTCAACACTGCATTCATCTTTACATCTGTTGTCAAAACTTTCTTAGACCTTGAACTATCTGCAACACTTATCTTTTTGTCTTCTCTTACAACTTCAACAAACTCTTTCTTCCCACACATGATTACCTTAGCCTTACCTTTCTCATCTTCCGCCAAAGGATTCAAAAAAAACTTGCATCCATCTTTTACTATGGTATATGTGTTCTCTCTCCCATCATACAATGCATGCATGTCATACTGTCAGGGCCTACCTAGGAGTAAATGACAACAATCCATAGGAAGAATATCACAAACTACCTTATTCTTATAGCCTCCAGTTTGGAATTCAACAATTGCTTGTTCATTAACCAACAAAGATTTCCCATCACTCAACCAAGACACTTTATATGGCAACTCATGAGGAACTTTTTGCAAATTTAACTTATTCACCATCTCACTTGACGCCATGTTTTCAGTAGAGCTAGAATCAATAACAATTTTGCATACCTTGTTTTTGAATTTACATGTCTTGAAAATATTCTTTCTTTGCAATGGTTCCACCTCCTTGGCTGCCTTCAGTACAGTCTTTCTCATCATCAACATTTCCCCTATTTCAGGAGTAGCTCTTAAACTTGCAGAATTTGTGCTCTCACATTCCTCTTCTTGAATGATTTGTGCCCTCCTTTCAATCCTCTTTTCACCACTTGATGAACTACCAAACTTGTCAGGACATTTCCATGAAGGATGACCATATTGATTACAACTATAGCATCTCCCTGAAAAATAATTAGAATTTCTACCACCACTGAATCTACATCTACCTCTAAAACCTCCTCTTGTATCAACACCTTGCTCCTTACCTCTATTTGCTTCCTCTTGTTACTCACTTGACTAATTTTGTGTAGGGATTACTCCTCTTGCTCTTGTGTTAGCACCTCTTCTTCTAACTGATTTCTCTTCCCTTCTTTTAAGCTTTTCCTCCACCCTGATTGCTAATTGAAAACATTCTTCAAAATAATTTGGGTTAGAAACAACAAGTTCATCTTGTATATTAAATTTGAGACCACCTAGATATCTAGCCACTTTTTTAGCCTCATCCTCATCCCCTCTTGACCTTATACTTAATTTGTAAAATTCATCAGTGTAGGCCTTAACATCTAGATCTTTTTGCTTCAATCATTGCAATATTTCATACAATTGAACTTCATAATCTTTTCGGAGAAATTTTCCTTTTAGTTTTTGTACCATCTTGTCCCAAGAAGTTATCCTTGACTTGCCTTGTTTTCTCCTTTCTGCTTTCTCATAGTCCCACCATAAAAGAGCATGACCTTTAAGTTTATTCTTTGCCACCTTCACCTTTTGTTCATCTAAAATGTCTGCACTTTCAAAGTGGTTATACATTGCAGCAAGCCAGTCAATCAATTCTTCTTCATTTAAATTTCCACCATACATAGGAAGATCAACTTTTACCTTCATTGAATCACCTTTCACTGCTTTGAGAAACTTTTCCATTCTCTAATCTTCAAGGTCTAATTCCTCATAAACATCTTCATATTCTTCATCTTCCTCTTTTGTTTCACTCTCTTCATTCTCATCCCTTCTTTTCTTTGTCTCCAAGGTAGCAAGCCTTTCCAATACTACATTATGTGATTCCAGAAGCTTAGCATGCTTCTCCTTTAGTTCCTGCAACTCTCTAGCAACACCCACACCCTTTGGAGGCATCTTCACCACTTTGCCTTTTCACCTTCCAATCAACTTTCTCCAAACCTACAAAATGCAATCAAATCACCAACAAAAGACCTTGTCCCTATGCTCTGATACCACCTAATGTAAGAAAGGTGGTTGACACTTCCAAAACAACACAAAACTGATCAATCTAAATCAAGGGAAACAACTCTGCAACTCTATTCCCTCAACTTATATCAAACACCCACTCTAAGGCTAGTAGCCTTCAAAGACCAACACTTGGACTTATCTTTTGGATAAGGTTGTACAAAGGCCAAAAAAACATAAATTAAGGCATGTCACAGACCCCAACACATTATCCTAAAAGATCTCAATAGGTTTCTTTGACCCACCATTGATAATCAACAAACTATCCATGTTTTAGGCTCCTAAATTAGCCCTCTTTTACAAAGGAGATCCCTCCTAAACACTTGGTTCTGACCCAAACTCAATTGACAAAGCTAAATTGTGCTACAAAACACCAAAATCCACAAATCAATAGTCCATTCCATGACTGCTAAGATGTTGTATTGCAAAACCCTCAATTTACAAGCAAAACTCTAGGGTTTATTGGAAATCATATCACCCAGGCTTACCAGATTCAAACAATGCTTGCAACACTTCAAATCCACCTTGCACAAACTCATAAATTCACTACATACACTGTTCTTTCAACATTTTATCAAAACCACATCCCATTACCTCTTTTTCACATGAAAAACCATGTTTGGTCATAGGGAATCACTCCAATTCATACAATCTCAACTCCTCTGCCTGCAAAACCATGGAAATGTCTAATTTACAGTATTTAGGACCCATTCCATGAGATACAGTGAAGACAAAAAGTGGAATGGGTCAATATGACATTTTAAGAGACCTTCAAACCTTGAAACTGTATAAAAGAAAGACCCTCAAACTTGTACCAAATGAAAGCTAATTCATGCTAGAATGTTATTCAAATAATCTCAAAGCATTTGAAGCCTATACGGGTCCATATAGAATGACGAAAGTTCAGGAAAAATAGAGAAAATGTAGAAAAATGGGCGTTGTATTATATGAAATCTTCAGAACAACCTCCAAAAACCTTTTGTTTGAGCCTTTGGAGGCTTTAAATATATTTTCAAATCAATTTCCAACTGCCCAACATCTATAACCACCTTTCAAATTCCTAGAAAGTTGCATTTTTTTTCAACTTTGTCTGTGACAACATTTTCAAATTTTGTGCAACTTTTCCTAATTTGACACCTATGACCCAAAACTCACCTAATTACATATCAAATGGTCTTTTTAGACCTTATTTAGCATAAATATACTCAAACCGCCCCAATCTACCCTTGACTCAACTATTGACCAACTAATCACATCTTCAAATGAACAAATTTGCACTTAAGGGTTTAGGTGCTCCTACACCAATCAACCAAATTAACCACACATGTACATATAATATTTAAACTCACATTTTCAACATGGTACTTCGAGATAATATCATTTCTCATATTTTATACATTTTGCAAGCAGACATACATTCAATGACAACCTAGGTATCATACTAATACACTATGATTATCTCATATAGAAAACACAACCACACAATTTCCAACATAAGGAATAAATATAAATAAAAGTATCAACCATCATGGTTTCACCAAATAAGAATTCACCAAATATCATGCAAGCTCAACATAGCATATAATTATTTTCCTTAAACACTTGCATTCATAAACAAATATGATTTTAACATAAAATTATAGAGAATTAAAATTAGCATGCCTGGAATTATAGATTCCAATGAAGATACTACTTCCTAAGCTTAATTCTCACAGTCATTCTTGTTGCTCCTTCTATGATCATCCTATCTCCAATCCTATCCTTTCTCAAAAACTCTCAACAAACTAAAAACTCACAAAGAAATCTCTCTTTTCTCACTAATGCACTCAACAACTATTTGCACAAAAAACTACAACAATGAACTTCAAAAGAATGATAATGAATGAACGACCAAAAGGTTAAGAAGTTTCCTTTACTTATAATAAAATCTAAGAAACTTATTGCTACAAGCTAGCTCTACAATCTACTACCTTTTCTCTTCCAGCTGCCACCACTTAATAGTGAAAATTAACTTATCCTCTAAAAGAGTTGACTAGGCTAATTGAACTAAAATGTGGCTGCTCAAACAATTAAGAAGCAAACACCTAAACAGTCCATGTATTTTCAATTTCTCTAATATGGCTGAATCACCCTTTTAACTACCAACAACTTCTATTTTACTGAGTCAAAGCATATAAATGTTTACCTACAGGTTTCATATTTGCAAACTAAGCTAACATCTTCCAAGCTTAAGTCATCTTGTGGATTTTGACAAAGTCTCATGCTCTAGTTAAGGTTGTGTGTGGCTTTTCAACACAGCTTATAGACTTCTATTTATTTTTGTTGGCGTGAATAAATGTCTTGTACCTAGTTATTTCACTTACTAGGGACTTAGTGGACATATTCACATGTTAAGTTTACTTAGGTTGTAGGATTATTTCTAGAAGGTGTTTGTTGTCATTAGTTGTTATCTTATCTTTTGAAAACTAACACATGTGACCTAGGTAGTTGTGTCAAGTTGTCTCATGTCATAAGATTAAGACACTTGTAATAATCCTATGTCATCTTGTATCGCACCTTGGCTATATAACCAAGGGGTCTTTACTACACAACTTCATTGACTCTTTTTGCATTCATTGATAGGAATATAGTTTATTCTTGTCATATTGATCTTCTAAGTATTGTGTGCTTTCCATAGGCCTTTAGATCTTGGGTGGCTATCTCCATAGCCAAATCTTACATGGTATCAGAGCAAGTTGAGTGCCTTTGGTTAGTCTTTTAGGAGATCTTGAGTGAAATTTTGTGTTTTCTTGAAGCATTGAGTATGTTATTCTCTTGCATCTTTGGTCTAGAGAATTAGAAACGTGTGATAGAAATACCAGATTTTGGGGGGGGTTCCATTTATGGCTTTGTATTGCAGGTGCATTTTGGGAGCTTGTTGCATCATATTTGAGCTCACCATTGTGTCTAGAGTGTCCTTAGAAATTCAAATTTTCCTTATGTTTCATCCCAGTTGGACATTGGAAACCAAATCTACAAGGGTTTGAAGATTGAAGGTGGTTTCCAAATCTAGGAGGTAGCCATATCTTCGGAGCATTTTCACCAAAAAGGACATTGCCATCACGTTCAGAAGGGCCAAAAAACCCCTAGATTGACTGTCAAAATGTTGAATTTGGACAAAGTTGTCCACTGAGGCAAAAAAAATTTGCTAGCCAAGTCATATAGCCCAGCCATCATTATAGTCGATATGAATTTTTTTTTAAATAAATATATATATATTATTTTCTATGAAATCATTTTCAAAAAAAATAAAAAAAAATTCTATTTATTTTGCAATTTTTATTGTAAGTTTTTTATATGAAAAAATCAAAAAAAGCCATGTAGTACTCTGCAGACTACGTTGTAGTACTTGTAGAGTGCCACCTGGTACACGGCCTGTTGTGTGGTACCGACCTGACCCCACCTTACACAGCCGACAACACTTTATAAACCTGACCAGAATTATAAAATTCGGCCCCTAAAACAAAACCAATGGACGAAAAATAAATTCGGGTAGTCAATTCAAATCCGACAGTCTTCTATAAAAATCGTCGACTTCAAGGATATTTCGAACGAATATTCCTAAAAGAATATTTTAGGAAAAAGATTCAGATTTTGATGAAGTTGAATGGTGACAGTGACGATCAAACAGCCGTCAATTTTAACTGCTTGTAATGCACAACGGCCAGGAAGACGTCAAATTTAGACTCCGTGTTTGATGACGTCAGCAGCCTTTTGGAAATTTTAGACCCCTCTCCAATGCAAGTTTGGATTTTGCAGTTCAACTTCAAACACAGATATCTTGCTCATTTTAGCTCCTTTTTCTAAGTATTTTTTTTTTAGTTTGGGCTAATTTTTCACACTATGCGTTGGTGCAATTGGTTTTTGGTTTTGATGCATGGATTTTTTAGAAAATTCAATTTGTCACAGGTGTTGTTGAGTTGTCACCATTTTTGGAACTTTTGAGGCTTTGTTCCGGCTCATACGGACTCCTTTTCGGGTGAATTTTTCTAAAAAGTGCATAGTTTTTCAAGAGCTTCATAGTGGTGCTAGTATTTTGTATTCATTATGAGTAGAAATTGTACTTTTAGCACATAACCTTATTTGGCTCATTTTGGCAATTGTATTTGCATAGATCACAGTTTGATATTTTGCATGTTGATCACAGTTTGATTTTTCCTTACTTCAGAAATTGTAACCATTGAAATCAAAAGTCCACTTAGCTATTTCTTGCAAGTGGCAACTATAACTGCACTAAGAATAAAGTTCCAAATCATTTGCTTTAGGGGGGGGGTTCTTTGATTGAGTGAATTTGGGGGGGTTTTTTTGTTTGATTGTGCTTTGAGTTCTCTTTTGTGCTCTTCAGATTTCAATGATGGGTCATCCGAAGTTTCCTCTTTTAACTCCACATAACTATGCAACATGGAAAATGAATGTATGGAGTAAACTAATGGAAAAAGGATTAATTCACTACATTGATGGATCCTTTCCAGAACCAACTGATCCAAATATAAAAAGTGAATGGCTCATTAAAAGTACTATGGATCTTGGAACACTCAAGAAATATGTTTCTCTTGATCTCATCTTTCATATTGATAAGTGTAAATCAACAAAAGAAGCTTGGGATAAACTTTCTCAATTGTATGGACAAGTTGATGAGATTAGGGGATACAAACTTGATAATGATCTCACTAATTTGGATCCAAAGAATTTTTCTACAATCCAAGACTATGTAACTAAGGCTAATGAGCTAAGAGCAAAACTCAAGGATTGTGGTATTGATAAGGAGGATGCATAGTTGGTTTTCAATTTGTTGGACAAGCTTCCTTCAGAATATGCAACTTTTGTTTCTAGTTTTTAGACTCGTTAGTTGACTATGGGAAGTTCCTATAATACACCTTCATTTGATTCATTCACAAAAAATTTGATGCTTGAACAATCAAAGTTGATCA
>VDFB02133805.1:0-15711 GCA_007258455.2 Sequoia sempervirens | reverse complement strand
TTTATATTCAACAAAAATGGACCAATAGTTTAACACAAAAACTATTTGTTGTTATAAAAATAACATATTATTTTTTAAAATACAACTTATATCAAACAAAAATGGACCAATAGTTGAACACTAAAACTTTCTGAAAAATCCTTCACATTTAATAAAAATACATGGTACTTATTATGCTCACCTTTTATATTTGTGATAGGACAAACTATTAATATGAAATATTTGAATGCTTGTACATTGCTACTCCAATAGTTATACACATAAGAACAATATCATTTCACTGTGATAACAATATTTGTTAAAATGAGTGTCTTATTTTATTAAATGAGTATTTAATTTTATAAATGACACCCTTATAATGGATGGTTATGATATTTTATTTGAGACAAAAAAATATTTATTTCACTTGTTCATGAATGTATTTATGATTTTTTTTACAAGAAGATTATAAGTTTTGAAGTGATCAACTATGGATCCCATAATGTCACATATTTGGTAATATATATATATTTTTAGACTGCAGGGTAGCACGACCCCCTATTGCACTTGGTAAACTTTTTAATGTGACTGGCGGCGCTGGCGCGACACGACCTCCGGTACCATGGGGGTGGGGGAGACTAGACCTCGTGACCAACCTCCTGCAATAGATATTTGGTAATATTTTGATTAATATGTGAAATGAATATATACAAGATATAATATCAATTCATTCTAGTACTAATATGAATAATCATAGTTGACTGCACGACTATTGACACCTCTCCACTACCAATAATATATTTTCTCTATGTTTATTGTAAATACTACAAAATCACACTCAACCTAATGATGAAAGAAGACAAAATCCACTTTAAAGGCATTACCTACAATTGTGACACCTTGGTTTAATCACACATGAGCATGAACTTGTGTAGACATTTGATTATTTTAGGTAGAATATATTTCTAGATAGATTTGAGAAAAATGATGAAGAAGAGTACTTCAAAAACCTTACCCCAATCAAGAAACAACTTTTGATTATGAATTCAGCTTATCTGTAAGGAATTTTTTCAGGTTAGTTGACAATGCTTGATTATACCTACTGCTTGGCAAAGCACTACGTCTATACCAACATAACATAATAACACATGAAACAAGAACTTGTTTTTTTATGTCGCTATCACTAGCTAAAGAGAACCGTCTATATCATTGCAAAATATCCTGGTCTTTTCCATTTATTTTCTGCATTCAATTCATTTTTGCATTTGAAGAGTTTAAAGGACTCAATTGTACGAAAGGAAGAGAGAACAAGAAAACTGAGAGATGTGTGAGCTTGTTATATCTTCGTAATTTTTAAAATTATTTATTTTAGTTATTCAATTGAACTGTAAGAAATTCTTACACATGACCCTGAAAGGAAGTTACAAACTCCATCTACTTGGTCTATTGTGCTTTAATTAGTTTGGGAGTTAAGAAACTTTAAAGCATTTCATGTTTCTGTGTTATACTTCTATGGTGGGAGGAGTAACGGGTGTTTGTGAGAAGTTGTTCATGGAGGATTGACAGAGGGATGCCATTTTGTTTCTTTCTAGTTTGTAACATGACCATTTTGCTTCTTTCCAGGGTGTGAATGCGTAAATTGAGGGTTGTTTGTGACGTTCAAAAATGTTATAGCTTGTGTGATGCCACCTTTCATTCATTCATTCTATTAAAATGTATTAATAAGTTAGAATAGTGATATTCATGTGTATGCATTTTCTGTATAGCTTTCCAGACTCTTACCACTTCTCTTTCTGATGCACATTAAGAATCAGTCTGTTGTGTACCTTGTTGAATATTAGATTGGATCTTCTGTTGGTTAGCTTTTTTGGGGTAGAGAAGACATATATCAATTATATAAAAGTTATTTTTTTGAACTAAGAGGGAAATGTAGGCTAGTCCATAACATTCCTGCAGGAATGTTGAGATTTTCCACACTCCCACTTGAATCATATCAGCAATCAAGCCTTAAGAGCACAGACGCAATATTTCTCCCACTGAAAAGGGAGCCTTTGATTACTCAAGTTTGCTAAAAAATCAAAACCAATCAATCTAGAGCATCAAAGATCATTTGAGGAAAGGTTTCTCAATGAGCTTCTATCCCCTAATCTGGTGTCTCTGTATCCACCTTCTAAGACTATTGAGACAGTTATAAAAACTTGGAATGTCTTTAAGGCATGTTTCATCGGTTCAGAATTCTCCTTGATATAACCAACATTCTTTTGATCTTCATCCTATGATTGAAGATTCTTGGAAAGCATTGCACAAATCCTTGGTTTAATTTCAAGGAAAACCGGTTGGGATCATTGCTACTCTAGACCCTCAATTAAAATTAAAATTAGCTACTTAATTATAATTCAGAGAATGTATTCAATTATAATTAGCTACTTATCTCTCTAATCAAAGATGTCCTTCCTTGTGCACTTAAATTCCAAGCACAAAATGTTGCATTGCTTTGCACCTATTATAAAATCATAAATATGTTTTGAAGAATCTAGTGTTTTGATGCAGGAGCATCCAAATTCACAAGCAATCCAACATTAGAATAATTTTTTTTTTTTCATGTTTAATTTTTGCATTTTGATGTGGGTTGAAGCTTTAAGAGAATCTTGTGGAGTGTTTGAAGGATAAAATTTTAATTTACCAATACTTGGACTTCATTTCAATAATTAGAGGCAAACAGTGTATTTAATGCGATTTTAAAATTATTGTATTATATAATTTTAAGGTTTTAAGGGTTTAAGGGATCCATTGGCATGCTAGAGGGAACTTGAAAATAAGAATTAATATTAATTGTATCAATTTGGATGCGTATAAGAATTTTTCATAAGGCAAGTGATTTTTGACATTTCATTCTTATCTTATTGGGAGCTTAAAATGAAGGGGAAATATAGTGATTTTGGGGGAAAGTAATAAACGACTCTTCAATTACCAAAGAAGCATGATTTTGTTTTGTATTTTATTCATTTTTCAAAGGCATAGATACTACAAAAAGGAATTTGATATGGTGAAGAAACATTAATAACACATTTTGGAAGCAACATTAATAACACATTTTGGAAGCAAAATTATATTTTTATTTCATTCATTGTGAAGGAATTTCAAAGGTCAAATTGGGGGAAATAAAAGAGGAGATTTGGGTGCCACTTTTTTTGTGCTTGAAAGGACGAAGGAATATATAAAATATATCCTTTAATGGTATAAAAAGGAAACAATCAACAACAACAAGGTTGGAGAAAGAACTTGTAGGTTGATCTTGAGAGTTGCATAAGAAAGAGTGCAAGAAATTAGCCTATGAAGAGAAGAGGAATAGAAGAATAGGAAAAGAATTTTGTAGGTGTATTGTAGGTGTTCAAGGCAGCCATGAGAGTGCGTAATTAAGAGAAAATCAGGTTTCAAAAGATGAGTGAAGACAAGAAGATTTGAAGACATGAGGATTTGAATACTCGTAGACAAGATATGTCTAGAAAAGCTTATAATATTTTTTGAATTTTATTCAATGTTGAATTCTCCATATATGTAATTAATATTGATTAATGTGTACGAAAATTGAAATAAAGATATGTTTTAGATTCTTTTTCCATTTATATTTTAATGTGGATTGGATGACATGTTAAGGTTGCAAAATTGGGTAGTTTGATAAGACCCCCCCCTCGATCTTGACTGCATTAGATCCTTATGTAGTGTGGGAAAATGTATCCCTTTACAATTTCACACTTTTTTGGGCCCTCCCTACTAAATCTAGGCTTATTTATGCCTTATTAGTCCTATTTTGCATCCACAAGCCTTAATTAATGCATCTTTCCAAGGATAATCCTGACATATATCAATTGAACAATCATAATTTAATTATTTTGGATTGTACGGCCCAAATTTAGTGATCTGGGGCTCATATGCTACCTTGGGCGTATGGGTCTCACCTAAGTTTCGGGGCCTAGATCTGAATTTGGCATTAAACTAAGCATTTCTTGAAAATGTGTCCCAAGCTTAGCCTAATGGGACTCATACACCCAAACTAACATATGAGTCTTGCTTAGATGAGACCTAATTTAATTTCAAATTCTTGGTGGGACATTATTCTCCTAGATCTGATGTCAGCTTGTAGTGTTGTAATTTTGAGAAATTTGGCATAAAGAAGTATAAATACAAGGTTATTTCACTCCTTTTATCCTAGCAATCTTCATGAGCAAGTGTGATCTAAGCATTCAAGAATTCTAGCAATTCAAGAGTATTCAAGAGTGATTATCAAGCATCATTCAAGATTCAAGAATCATGTCAAATTCATCATGCATCATGTTTGTTTTTGAGCTAACATTTGTGTTACATTAGGGTTTTATGATTCAAACAAACATTCAAGTCAAGATCCATATCCTTCAAAGCAAGAGTCAAGATCTACATTCATGCTAGCCATTACATACAAGATTGCAACCTTTTGTTCAAGGGTTTGGTGAGTTGCAACATTGTATATTTGTTCATTCATCATTCCTCCATTCTATTTGATTTCATTTCAAGGTTTTATTACCAAAATAGGGTTTGACCAAGGCAAGCCCCTATCCACTAACAAAACAAAATTTTCCCCTCTTTTATGTGTGAGTTGCAGATTTAGGTTGAAGATTCATTGAAGAGAAAGATTGGAGAAAAGTTGTCAAGGTTGCAAAGTTGTCACCTTACTTGCAAGATCATGGAAAGTCACCTACAAGTTGCAATTTAGTGTTTCAGAACCAAATATTTGGCTGAAGAGAAGGTACATGAGAAACTGAGAGGATATTAGAGTTTCAGATCAACCCTAATACTAGGACTAAATCGCCACTTGTGGTGTATGAGTCCTAGTATACCAGATTTCAGGAATTTTCTGTAGATCCTTTAGCGGTTCTCGATTTTGGTTTCAACCCGAAATTATAAATTGGGACTTAATCACCCCTACTGATGTATGAGTCCCAATGTGATTCAAATGTTAGCATTTCCAAGATTTCAGACCCTTATTCAATCCTCTTCAATTTCTAGGTGCACCTCTGTACTTTTCTAGTTTACTTTTATGATTTGAGTACATTTTTAGGTCATTTACTTAAGTATTGCATATCATTTACATTTCTTGTCTTTCCAAGCTCTAGCTTGGTGGTGAACCCTCTTATTATCTTTAATCACACCCTAGGACACCTTATTGTAGATCTCTTTCCCTCATTAAATCCTTGGATTGAGATCTCTAGGGTTTCCTTGAGTGAAACTTGTATGAAATTGGTTGTTCTATGTCCTAAAACACACACACACACACACACACACACACACACACACACACACACACACACACACACACACACACACACACACACACACATATATATATATAACACAAACCATTTTCGAGGTTTCATTTTGGTGAACCTAGCCTTTAGAACACCTTAATTCTAATTTGGAGTACATCATAGTCCTAGATCTAGCTTGCATTAACTGTGGATTAGGTTTTGCATTAGTTAGTTTGCATCTAGGGTTTCTAAATCTAGCATTAGTGAAAGTGCATATAGGTTGCATTTTTGCATCTTACTTAATATATACAACATTCAAGCCAGAAAACCTAACATTCACTCACAATTTTATGAAATTATTGCAAAAACCCTAACCTGGGACTCATTTTCCCCTCGGGGCGATTTAGTCCCAGTATAGGTGGTTTTACTTGATTTTTGGGTATTCTGTGTTGACTGTTTATTAGCATTTGAACCCTTGAAAAACCTTGATTGGGACTCATATGAACCTCTGGGAAATTTAGTCTAGGTGTCAGATCTTAAACTGCATATTTGAGTATTAAAATCTTTGTTTCTGTGTTTCACTTTGTTGTTATTATATTTTTGTTTCAGTTTGCATAATTTCCATTTCATTCATTTCATTGCATCTAGCTCCATTTGGTTCATTTCGTGCATTGCTTAATTTCAAAATTGCATTTACAACACTTCATTTTCAAATTGTAACATAGTGTAATCAACAAATTACCTTGTTTAGAGTATGAAAATTGCCTTGTATTTCATCATGGATATGTGCTTTGGTAAGCTTTGAATGTCCTTGAAATCATTAGTGGATGTGTCAAGATGTGCCTTTGGATATGATCCTAATGAAATTACTCATGCTCACTCTTGAATTCTAATGCATGTCCTCATAATGTTGACATCATTGGAGAAGATGATGACAACATGAACGACTTCATAAATTATGGCCTTAATAACCTCGAGACTAATGCATCCTTTTATCCTTCACTAAACAACCAACACCTCCCATCATCCCACAACTTGAGATGTTTGGTCGTTTACATCCTAAAATTGAAACACAACATGAGCCTACATTACCTATAATAGGTGAACCTAGTTCCTCTAGTCAAAAAAACATTCAACCATTTTATGTTAACAAGGTAACAAACACTCCTATTAACCTAGAAGAGACATATGGAAAAGGATTCATGATCTTAAGCAAACAAGGATGTGATACAACAAGCGAACATGAAATTCATCAACTCTTAGAACAAATACCAACCGAAGATATTGAAAGGCCAAGATATCAAGATCGCCCTCCCGACATAAGCATCCTCCTTCCTAATGAACAACCAATGCCTCGTAACGATGATAAGGATGATAGTATTGTCTTAGATCCTCCTCCTCAACATCTAACTCAAGAAATTGGTGAATCTAGCAAGCAATGAAGGCCTTACAAACTAAAGAAATTAAAATTCCCTTGTCCACCATCTGCAACTGAAAGAACTTTGTAGTTCATATACTTCTAAGTCAAGGACTTATCACATTACCACCCATGAGAGAGAATCGACATCCAAATCCTTAGAACACAAACACATCACATTGTCAATATCATAGAATTTTTGGACATAGTACTGATTAGTTTCATGCTTTAAAATAAATATTTAAATTTTTTGATATCATAGAGATAGTCCCTTAAAAGGGGGCATTCCATTCCTTTCCATGTAATAGTTGTAGGATACTAAGACTTTCACTATTACACATTTCACATTCATGACAAATCATTCTCTTTATTGCAAGGAGATCATTCTCATCACCTACCTCAACTCATTCTTGTCTCACGCACAATGGGGGAAATAATTTGATAGCCTTGTTCTAGTACCGTACTTTTTGTTGTGCCTTTGGCTAGTTATCTACCTTCCGTATATGATGAACAAGATTGGGATGTAGACAATCTACTAATAGGTTGACTCGCATGTACATTACTAGTCTTTTGTATTATTTTCTTTTTCATGTTTGTGTGTGATTGCATGTGCATAATGTGATCTCCCCTGTAATGTTATGTTTTATGTCTCTCTCTATGAAATTCCTGTATTTGTACCTACATTCCTCTCTATGTTTAATCTCTTTATCTTTTTCATTTGTCTTATTTTTTGCTTTTGGGGATGATGCAAGGCGTTGGGAAATTTAGGTATCTTCCATGTTTAGCTGAAAGGATTTTCTTTTTTGTTGCTCTCTTTGTGTCATTCTTTCTGTTCCATGAGTATTTGGGGAATGCTGATAGTTTCGAGATCTCTAAAAACATTGTAGCAAAGACATACTAACCTTGAACCCATGGATCTCTTATGTGATTTTTTGGATTTCACTTTAAAACTTTTTCATGATGTGCAACTTCATTCTGGAAACACATGGACCTTTAAGATAGGGCTTTCCAAATAAGCTCATGTCCTTTATTATTAGCACATCACTTTCACTTTAGGAGTAATTGCTCACATGGCAGTTTAGCAATTTATTTAAAGTACATTGAATTATTTTCATCACCATGTTTCATTGTGTGGTCTTCTTATTGCACGTGATGCGTCTTTCTCTTTGTGGTGACATTGGGAATGATTTCCTTCAAGACCATGATCTCTCTTAACATATTATATCCCTCTTAGTGGTTTGATGCTACACACTACATCCCCTAAGTTGTGAATCTTCTATTCTTTGATTGGTCCTCTCTGGAGACATTAGACATGATGTTCCCTAAGTTATTTACCTCACATGAACCAAACAAGAATCCTTTGAAAAATTTTGCATTTTACATTTTGGATTTTATATGGCCACCTTGCATAACACAACTTGCATGTCTGTGGTGCCATCCTGTTTGTTCATGGGCATCACATACAAAGCTTTTCTTGCCTCATGGATCCTATTATTCATGTTGTGTGGTGCCTTATCAAAGTTATCAGAAGGTGTATATTTGGTATAGTTATCATATGGGAGCCAAACTTAGGCATGAATTTCCCATAGACACTTGCTTTTCATGTGGATACACCGACTGTGTGTGTCTAAGGAAACCGGTTGGGGGCTCATACCTAGTGGACAACCTAAGTTCCACTCAGCCTTGTGAGCATTTTGCCTATATGGACATCATGTTCCGTCACGTAAACGTTTGACAAAACAACCTAGATTTGATCCATACAACGGGGACAAATAGTTGAAGCTGATCCACCCCTTTTGTTTTTTTTTTTTATTTCTTTGTTCTAAGTGTATGTCGTTCTTTTGTTGTTGCTCATTATCTTTATGTGTGTTCTCTTGTTCTTATGTTGGTTTTCCATAGGATATTGATCCTGGGGGCTTGCACAATCCTCTTGATCGTTGTCTTCCTATCTTACTTGCATTGGTACACTTGGACCCCTCTTGATGCAAGTTTCATCTACTTTAATGTGATTTTGAAGCAAGTTCCTCCTCTCACGAAAGTGGGGGCTAAATGTAGTGTAGAAAAATGTATCCCTGTACATTTTCACACTTGTTTGGGCCCTTCCTACTAAAACTAGGCTTCTTTATGCATTATTTGGTCCTATTTTTTATCCAAAAGCCTTAATTAATGCATCTTTCTAAGGATAATCCTGAAATATATCAATTGACCAATCATAATTTAATGATTTTGGATTGTATGGACCATATTTAGTGATCTTAGACTCATACGCCACCTTGGGCGTATGGGTCCCACCTAAGTTTTGGGGCCTAGATTTGAATTTGACATTAAACTAAGCATTTCTTAAAAAATATGTCCCAAGATTAGCCTAATGGGACTCATGCACCCCAACTGGCGTATGAGTTCTGCTTAGCTTAGGCCTAATTTAATTTCAAATTCTTGGCAAGATTTTATTCTCCTAGATTTGATGTCGGCTTCTAGTGTTGTAATTTTGAGAAATTTTTCATAAACAAGTATAAATACAAGGTTATTTCACTCATTTTCTCCTAGCAATATTCATGAGCAAGTGTGATCTAAGCATTCAAGCATTCTAGCGATTCAAGAGCATTCAAGAGTGATTATCAAGCATTGTGGAGCATTATTCTAGATTCAAGAATCATGCCAAAGTTATCATGCATCATGTTTGTTTTTGAGCTAACATTTGTGATGTAGGGCTTTCTGATTCAAGCAAACATTTAAGTCAAGATCCATATCCTTCAAAGCAAGATTCAAGATCTACATTCATGCTAGCCATTACACAGGGTGCTTGCAACTACAACATCTAATAAAAAACTCCCTTCATCATTTAAGCTTTGGTGAATTCTTACTCCTCAAATTGGTATGGGTAGGGAGGATGCTGGTAAAAGTTGAGGAATTCATCTCTTACTCCAACCAATTGCATATGCTTGAAATTTTTTAAAACCTTCGATTCATAAACATACTCCTTTCAAAATTTTGCACATTGTACAGGGTGGCTGAGAAAAGAGGGAGGTGCAGGCTTGCAAAATACACAACTTCAAACCATTTTTCCAACGTTTAACATGCCTCCCTTGCATCAATAAATTGTTTCAATTTGTTTCAACGTGGCTATGCTAGGGAAAGGTTGAAGGGATCAACTTTACACTTGATGTTGCATTTGACTTGAAATCTGCAAAGACTTTTTAACAACTCAATTGTGTTAATACTCTACAATCATTTATTTTCATGAGATGAAATGTCTTTAAGGCATTCACCTTCCCATTTTGAATGATTGTTAATAGGTATTTTTTGCTCAATGTGTATTAATTTTTCCTTTCCTTAAAAGAGATTCTAGGATTTTTGAGTTTTAGGAAGTTTTAGGGATATTGGAACATGTCCTTGGTTCCTATGGTTCCCACATCTCCTAAAACATGAAGCTATATAAGGCATTAAGCCTATGTTTTTTGGGAGATTATAATGCAATTTATTGTTTCAAATTATCCATATTTAAAATCTAATGGATTGCTAAAGTTGTCTTTGTTTAGTGGGGATTTTGAAACCTTGGGAGGACTTGGAACCTTGGAATTATCTCTCAAAAATCGTGAAACCCAACAAGGCTCTAAGACACCATTTCCCTTATGAGAAATAAATAAGTTCAATACTGATTGTTGATAAATTAAATCTCTATCCAAAAAAGACTTCAATGGATGAGATACACGGCTTGGAATACAACAACATGAAAATCTGAAACTTATATGCAAATATGAAAAAATAAGTTTCCTTAATATGAAATTACCAGTGTTAGATCCATCTTCTTTATGATGCCAAAATAAGCCAACATAACTTGTTTATAAACACTACCTTATGTAAACTTATAACAACAATAAATAAAGAATATCATCACCATAAGATAGCATAAATGAGACACAAATCAACAAACAACACAAGATCATCACATAACATAGGATTTATGTGGAGAAACCCTTATGGGAAAAAAATGCATCAAGAAGAGAGGCCAAGTATGCATTATTATCAAATAAATGAGATCAAAATATAATCGCTTCCATTCTCCTCTTTTCCTCCAACATGAAATCACTTGTGTACCTATAAACAACCTCCTTATGCCTCAACATGTCCTTGTTCCTACAAAGTAACACTACATTTAGCTATTCCTCATCAGTTCTACATCCAAGAGGCTGATTATATAGATGTATGAATATATATGATGCACCAAACATGGCACCCAAATATGACCCTTCATTCCAAACATCCCCAACCTTTGGATTACCTCCTCGAAATATGAAAGGACACTGATTTTGGCTCCAATACTTCCCTCCAACTTGAGAACCAAAACATGAGAGATAAACATTACATTAAATGTAATAAATGATGGAAAACTGAGTTACATAGGTATTACCTCTTTCCAAGCACACACTTGGAGAATCCCAAAAATCACTTATTTATCATTTCCTTTATCTTTCATTATCCCATTTTAGACATCCGCATGTGGGGAAAACAATATTAAATACTTATGTCCACAACTCACCTTTATCACTACTAGTGGACCCATCACCCCTTATGAGGATATTACAAACAACAATGAGAATTAATATTATTAAATATTTTTCCAATACACCCTAAGTGCTTAGAGACACTTTCCAAGGATATTGGAACCATGACATAGGATTTACAAGGTGGATTGCACCTTAATCCTAACATTTCAAAGGTTCCAAATCCCTTTGAAATCCTAAAAATTGACAAGGCTCCAAGGAACCAAGTTCCAAGGTTCCAAGTCCCTCTAAAATCATTAAACTTGACAAGGCTCCAAGGTGCTAAGTTCCAAGGTTTCAAGTCCCTACAAAATCTTGAAACCTGATAAGGCTCCAAGGTGATAGGTTTGAAGTGTCAAGTCCCTTCAAAATATTGAAACTTGATAAAGCTCTAAGGAATAGGTTGAAAGGTTCCAATTCTTTCTAAAATTTTAAAACTTGACAAGGAACTAAGGTACTAGGTTCCAAGGTTCAAATTTCCTTTGAAATATCAAAACTTGAAAAGCTCCAATGAGTCAAGTTCCAAGGTTCCAAGTCACTTTTAAATCCTAAAACTTGGCAAGGCTCCAAGCCACCAATTTCCAAGGTGTTGGTGATTTGAGTCTAAGGTTGAAGTTTCTCTCATGTTTTAAGGGTGTCAAACTTGAGATGAAAAACAATAAACTATGATTAGGTTAGGAAATAATAGACCAATTTTTTGAGATGGGTATAAACTCCTTCAATTTGAGGCTCTACAAGACTAAGGGGTTTTCCCTAAGGATTTGATTTAAGAATAACTACAAGAAATACACTTTTTCCTAATACAAACCATACCCAATGCATACCATGCCCCTATATAGGTTGTCACTTTGTATACATTTTTTGGTTTGAAGTTTTCAAGGTCAAGCACCTAATTAAGTAGATGGACCGTTGAAATACAATTTTATGATATACCCTAGTTATTTTTATACATTCACACATGGCAATGGATAAAATTAATTTTAACACAAAATTAAATGATGTTTGGGATTGTTTTTTTTGGGTATGTTGGGTTGAAAAGAGGTTTAAACATACACATGTACAATGATTATTCTAGCAAGGAAATACAATCTAGGGTTCATACAAACATGTAATTACTAAAAAAAAATGGGATACATTAATGAAGATACAGCCAAAGACTATATCTATCCAAATACATACACAAAATAGGTTCTACACATGCAAATGAAATGATAAAAGAAATTGTATAACTTTATTTAAGGGTCTATGTAGTAATCCAAAAATTAATATTTACATTTATTTATTTGTCCTAAGAATATACATTTTAAAAATTTTGGAATTATTTTTTATTTTCTTTTGGTTGACCAACTTGTCAATAAGACATCTAAAAATATATTCACAATTGTTGGAGAAGCCAAGATTTGAATGCAACATCCAATGATATCTTCCACTTTTGAAACAATTAACACAATAACATGTCTATCATATAATATGAAGAGTGTGTAAATGTACAATGAAAGCCTTGCATATATAGGCAAGGCAGATGAGGTAGGAAGGTAGGATTCAATGACCATCAACCCCTCCAAAAGCACAACACATTTTTCTCATATGACAAGTGTTTGAGAATGTGTTAAATTTGCATGAAATAGGTGTCTCAAGAGGTGAGTACATTTGTATCAACCATGTGAAGTGAAATAAAAAGGTAAAAATTCTAAGCAAACTTAGCTAAGTGTGAATAGGTCAACGTAGAAAGGGTGATATGTAGCTAACTAGACATGAAATAAACTTAGGGACTAATGTATGCAAATATTATGATGGGTTCCAACTGTAGGCCATGTTAGTTTAGTCATGTAAAAATTTCTCATAAATAGAGTAAGAAGAATGAGTAAGGTAACAATGAGGCCATAAAAACCCTTGTGGTTGTGGCTTCAACAATCACTATGTTTGAAGCATTTTGGTGGCTTATGGATCTGGATACCTCCTTTTCTCTTTATGTGGTAGGAAACAAGCCTCAACGTCCAATGGTTGGAAAGAGAAGGAAATTATCTCCCCCATGAATCCTCCAATACGTAAGCCAATAAACATCTAGAAGCAAGTTGTTGTCCTTTAAAACATGCCACAATGATTTAAGCAGGCCAATTTAGAACAAATCCAAACAAAACAAACTCATAAAACCATGCAATCAAAATTTTTGACCAAAATGGATAAATGGGAAAGGGGATTTTGACCCTCTACATTTTTTTATTTTTAACAAAAAATACATATTGTATATATTTGTATATTATCCTATCATACAACAAGGTACAATGTAAAAAAATGAAATTTTAAAGTTACTAGTTTTGACACAATTAAAGGTATTTCTTCATTTCTTGGGCCTTCTAGACTCAATGACAATATCTGTTTAGATCCACTATGCTATAATGATAGGGATAAGTGCTAGAGTTTCCATGATTCAAGAAGAGATGTTTATTCATATCTTTGATATCATGTTGGAAGAACCGAGATTTGAATACACCACCCAATGGTATCTTCCACTAGTGAAAAAATAAACACAAAAGAATGTATATCATATAATATGAAGAGTGTGTAAATGTACAATGAGAGTCTTTGATATATAGGCAAGGTAGAGGAGGTAGGATTGAACAAACAACTACCCCTCCAAAGGTGCAACACATGTTTGCTCATATAACAATGTTTGATCATGTGGGAAATATGCATGAAATAGGTGTCTCAAGAGGTGAGTACATGTGTCTCAACCATATTAAGTGAGATAAAAAAGTTCGAATAAGTCAACTGAGAAAAGGTGATATGTTAACTAGACATGAAATTTGACACTATTTAAACTAGAAAAATACCTAAATGGAATCATAAAATGTTGGATTCATTTAATAAATTTATTCTTTGTAATGTCCCCATTTTTAGCACCACACTTTCTAGTGATTGTTAGCATATCCCCGGATTCCCGTTGGCCAGTCAAATGCAGAACTAGGGTTTCCAGCGATTTGGAGCTCTCTTTTGTGGATTCAAGGGATTGCATTTTGGAGTTTTGTAGTTTAGTTTATGGATTCTTTTTGGGTTTTCAGAAAGCTTTAGAGAGATGTGACATGCATTTAATGAGAGTGACATGCATTTCAATCAGGAGTTTGCATGCAGGATTGGCTTATGGATTCCTTCTAGGTTTTTAGAGAGCTTCACAATGGTATTACATGCATTTATATTCAACAACATTTTCTAGACCTACTATTTTTAGTAAGTTGCAACAACTGTCTGGTTTGTGCTCAAAATGCATTTGGAGTCACTTACTATTTTTAGCAGTATGCTATTTTTAGTAAGTTCTATTTCTAGCAGTGGTTTTGGTAGCAGTTCTACACTGGGTTACTATTTCTGGAAATGGTGGAGTTCAGTGTTGGGGTTTCCTGAGGGGTTTCTATTTATAACAGTGGCTAGTTTATGATGTTGCTATCTTTAGTGGTCTTCAGTTTCACTCAGTTTGGTGTTATTTATAGTAAGTCATATTTGGGGCAGTTGGTATTAGACTAGTGTGTATGCAACAATATTACTTCTCTGTTGTTTTATTGGAGAGCCTAAGGTTTCATTGTTTAATAATTGATTAATTCAGTCACTTAAGATGTTTAATAAATTTATATTATAAACTTAAGTTGATGGGTGAGTGGTCATTCAAAAAGGTATCTTGAGCCTAGTTGTTTTAAAAAAAATTATTAATATTATATTTCCTCCATGAAGTGGGATGCCTAGAGAAGGAAGGAGATATATTTTTAAATGTTTAATATTTCAAAAGAGGAGAAGGGTGTGGGTTTTGGATGGAAATGAAGAAAAAGTTGAATTTCATCGCCCTAATTCTATTTAACTTCATTTTGGTTCTCATTTTCATATCTATGCTTTGACAACATAACAGAATGCTACCGGATTGCTTCAAGGTTGCTTGGGCTGTGAACTGAGGATGAAAACCCTCTTCATATGGGCTAGTTTCGGTGGTGAGATATCCACCCTAATCAGATATTGAGACTTTATAGTTGTGATCACAAAAGCTTCACACAGTTCAAATTTGAAGTTTGGAAAATGACGATTAATCAGATATTTTGATGAGATTTTGGTGTGGTTATCTTGTTTCCAGTTTTGGTGCGATTTATGAAGATTTTGGTGTGTTTATTTACATTTTCTGGGCATTACTTTCCTGGGTCAGAACTCACTTATTTGCTCATATCTTTGAGACTCCTTGAAGAATCAAAATGAGCATTGGATAAATGGAAGGGCCTTTCCTTGACAATATTTTCAAGCACAAGCTAGCAATTTTTAGTGGAGTTCTAATTTTTCTAGAGGAGGTCAGACTTTCTTGAGGGGCACCACCTTGCTACTAAAACCCTAGTTTGTTACCAGCATACATTGTGTTTTGAATGCTAAAAAAAGAGGTCTAAGGAATTGGAGAATAGAGTGATTTGAAGGTAAATCTAGGTGTTGTTCAGTGCTTATTTTGGAGCCTCATTGCTTC